>WYDF02010152.1:0-13693 GCA_009867245.2 Adranes taylori
TTTGATCTGATTTGATCTGATTTGATCTGATTTGATCTGATTTGATCTGATTTGATCTGATTTGATCTAATTTGAACAGAGTTGATCTGATTTGAACTGATTTGATCTAGCTTGATCTGATATCATAACTTGATCTGATTTCAAGAATACGTGTTCCCATATTCCCGTTTCTCCGCAATACGACGTGCGACATGACCTAATTGCCGCAGTCAGTAGCGATAAGGCTAACAAAATTTCAAGTATATGTGCTTCCTTATTCTCGTGAGCCCGTATTCCCGTGTTCCCGTATTCCCATATTCTCATTATTCTCGTATTCCCTTGTTTCCGTATTCCCGTATTCACGTATTCCCCGCATTCCAGTTTTTCCAAATTCCCGAATTCCCGCATTCCAGTATTCCCATATTTCCATATTTCCATATTTCCATATTCCCGTATTCCCGTATTCCCGTATATCCGTATTCCCCGTATACCAGTGTTCCCGCACGCCGGGCCTAAGTCCCACGACCTGCGACCACGGCTTTGCCGCGCCCAAGGATATGGCCTAACAACATTTCAAGAATATGTGTTCCCATATTCCCGTTTTCACGTGTTGCCTGATTCCCGTGTTCCTGTGTTCCCGCTTTAAGTATATAAAAGCACGCGAGTATTCGAATAAATAAATTTAAACCAAATTAAGTTCTCTCTCAGGTAACCACAACTGAAGTAAACAAAAGTTTTACCCAGGTTGTACAATTACAATCCCTGTACTAGCACTGGGCATCGTTTTTATACATAGTGATCCCCTTCCACGATATGCATATTTTTGATCAGAATTAGTAATTTGAATCTAATTAGTACGTCCGTATGAACGGCTGCGTGTTTGCCCCTCTCCTAAGTGATCTTAGTCAACGCACTATGGCTTCATGCATACCACTATATAAAATCATTCTATTGAAGGTTTAATTAATTAGCATAGGGTGTAATCAATAACTAATAGGTATTTATCTTCGTACTTTGATCATAAAATAGATCTGTCGTAAGTTGCCCGATGACTGTCCCATTATATGAAATGTTATTTACTATGCCAAACCTTTTATGGCGTCTAATTATTTTAACGTATTCACCTTATTTGTGAGTACTTAATGCCCAATCCTTTTACATCAACCTATACAGGAACGTGGACAAATCTCCACGTTATGAAGAGAGTTTATCTTGGATACTTTTGGGTTAGGTCTTTGTGATCAAGATAAAACCTGGGAATTTACCAGAATAGATTATCGAAAAAAAGTCTTAAATTTGTCGTACCGATAATTAATTAAAACTTATAGCGACTGGACAAGCGGACTTTAGTCTCTGCGGCAGGCCAATTCCCTCACGCAAAGGAAGTGCCGACCCCAATGTTTCACAAGCTACCAAAGCTCTGTGAAGATGAGTGTTGTGCCTCTGTTAAGTCAATTCACTACATAAGTAATTTAATGTCCAAGTAAGGACAGTAGAAAGACTCAAAGAAGCTATTATAGAACTATATTTCTTAGTTAATGTTTATATTGAGCATATTAAAGTCCCATTAATAGAGTAACACTCTTTAATAAAGAAATTCTCTTGTAGTATATAGTTAAAACATTGTACTAGTTTAAAATATTTGATATCACATCTACATGAGTGACATACTGATGATTTTCAATGTTCATAAAAATTCATATGTGTAATAAAATTCTTTATAATGCATATATTTAATCTAACGGCGTTAATAATACGTTAGGTAACAAGGTAGCATAATACTAAAGTGCATCTATAAAACGGTATCAATTCTTAGCACGCGACAACACAAAAGAGTTATTGATAAAAAAATTAAGTAATCATGAGAAACAACTGAATTCATGTATGTTTAGATGTCGAATTATTTAAAAACGCCAAGTCATAACATTGACAACAAGACATGCAAAAATTATTTATTTCTATTACAATAACTGCACCATAGACTGATTTTTATAATAAAGACGAGATTTCACTGGGTACGGTAAAACAAACATTAAATGCTGTCATCGAGCCAACAAGATGAATAAAAATATTTACAACCCTAGATTCTTCTTCATTTTTATTATATTAAAATGTTCGCTATGTAATATCAGTTGAGGAAGAAGTTTCAGCATAATCAAGCAATATTTTTGAAAATTATTGCCGTATTATACATAGAGATTTTTTCTTCAAAATCTGTTGCATACAATAGGAGATCTATAAGCTCTTCTTCTGTATAAGTGTTTTCTTATTTTTCAACTCCTGTTGACAGTTTCTAAAATCAATGAACAAATTTCAAAACATATTTTTATAAAAGGATGCACAACACTATCATAAATACTTATAATTTTTCCCATAGTTGTGATCATTGAATCGTAGAAAATAAAATCCAACTCTGCCTCAGATGAATCAGCATACTACAGTAAAAGTATCCAAATACGTCATACTGCTAGGCAACTCAAACACAACGCAATCTCAGTAAGATATTTGCTATTCGTGGCATATACGCGACATTAATTTAAAACTTTAAATTAATAATTACTAAATTGTACACTTTAAAAATGTATGTTTTTAATATATTTCATAAGTATAACTAATAATGTTATGAAATAAACATTTTTAACATTATGCTTAAAATAACATTATTAGCATTATTATGAAATCTGTGAGTTTCTATGAACCCTGGTGTTCATGGAAGGAAATTCGATCGATGCACTGCACGAGGTTGCACTGCGCGCATCGTTTAGTTTATTTGTTATTTGGTCCATTTGTTCAAGCCTTCCAAGATTTGATTAGTTAATGAGGTGAAAACACGCTCGCCACTCAGGCAAAACACGCTGAGGTGATATCATTGTCAAACTTGTTATCACCTCCCTCAAGGTGTTTCGCTTCAGCGGCGAGCCTGTTTTTACCTCATTAACTATCAAATCTTGAAAGGCTTGGAGAAATGGATAAAATAACAAATAAACTAGACGATGCGCGCAGTGCAAGCTGTACGCAGGCACTTTGTTTTCCATTCCTTTACGTAGCCATAATTAACTAGATATTATTTAAATCATCATTTTAGCTCCAAATCAGTGGCTGTCAGCAAGAAAAATATTATGGTGCATGATATTTTATGGTTTCGCTGTCAATTACTCTATACGATTAAATTTGAACATTGCCATCGTATCTATGGTAAAAATAGATTCCAGAGAAAACAGTCGTATAAAAATTAAAAGCAATTGTGTTGAAATTGTAAATGGAAATACATCTAATAATATTGATATAAAGGTATGAGCAATATGTTCAAGTCGTAATTCGGTAAACTTGCAAAAAGCGTAAATAAAGTGTTAAATACCTTTGCTAAATAAAGTGTTAAAATCATATTGTCGCGTGTATTTAGTACACGACATTATAGTGGGTGGGCTTGTACTTGGTAAAGAAATTTAAAAAGTCTACTTCAATTGATTAAACCCACCCAATTATATAATTGGATCAGAAAAAATATAAGATAATTTATATTGAATTAATTTATAGAACTGAAATTAAATCAAGTTAGCGGGGCACATGAAATAAAACGCAAAATTATCTTTATTCTATCTATTCATGAAAGATAATATTAGCACGCGATAGTTTTAAAGATCAATTCTCAAATAAATAAAATAAATGTCCACACAAATGAAGCAGTTCATTACTTAATAAAATTAGCTTTATTTAAATAAAATTAGTTCATTAGTTAATAAATTCAAAACTGAACGTGTTTTACTTTTGAAATTAGTTAATAAATATTAATATAATTTACCTCACATTTGAGTTACAACCATTTTGAACTCGATACTATATGTAGGTTTATTTTTTAGTTATCTAAAAAAAAAGTTACTTTCAACTACCTCCCACAGGGAGAAACACAGTTTTTATTGAGTTGCTGTCCTACTTTCACTTTCACTGGATGGTTTAATTCCAACCGCACTCCGTCGCCTGGCCTTTTCTCATTTCTTCCTATTAAAAACTATCGCTATCCTGTGGCGCGTTATACAGTTACGAGGCTCTAGGTAAAGTTGCGAGGCCCTAGGCAGATTTGGTTCAACCTACAGGTTGCACTGCACATTTGTAAATTACTTCTGAGTGATTCAGTTGAATAGTTCAACTATAGCGCTCTTTATTTGTTTTTACAGTATAGAACGGTTGAGCAGTTCTACATAACAATAAGTTGCATTTCCTTTACATACAAGAAGTATGAATTTGTGGTCCCAAAAACGCAGAGGCCCTAGGCAAATGCCTTTTTTGCCTACTAGTATAACGCGCCGCTGTCCCTATTCCTTTGCGCACATTTCTTGTATTCGCAAAACATGATTTCTTATCAACACTTGGTTTTTGTTTGGGACACTCAGGAGCTTCCATTGACGGATTTACTCATTTGATCATCGTTGCACTGGTATTGGATTACGGTTACTGTTGGCAGGATCAATATCCATTTTTTTGGACCTTTTGAATCTTCGGAGAATCAATTTTAATCGGATGACTTTTGCAGTTTGTTTAATTTCTTGTGAAATGAATCAATTGTACTTCACATGGACTGTTGTCTGTAATTCGTAACATTTCCCGTTCATGACAAAGAAAGTTTCTTAATCTAATCTCTTGGCTTGCTTTACTGTCCAGATCGTAATTTTCATCGTTGATGCATAGAAATTTGGACTGAGGGATAATTGCGGAATAGGTACCTCGTGTTGGAACAGGAAGGGAATACAAATGATAATAATTGTATGTCTTCGATTTGACTAATGGTATCTCAATAATAAATATAACATTATATAATCTCAAATAATTTCAACCACGCTATATTTCAGAGGTTATTTCATATGGCAATTTTTCATCGAACTTTGAGATTTTTGTAATTTCATTTAGAAAGTACTTAAGCTGTAAAATAGATGAATGCATATTTTTTTATTTTGTAAAGGTTATTACTGTAACTATTATTTCCAAAATCTTTTTAATATTTTTCATTTCTGTTATTAGAGGTACCATTTAGGTGGAAATCATGATTTTCATATAATTAATCACTAGTAATCATATAATTTTTTAAATATAGACTAATAAATTGCATTGGTTCATTTATCTTATTTTCATTACTTGCAAGTGCTCGTATTGTTTAATTAAAATTATCAATTGCTTGTTCTATTAACGTCATTTGTTTGAAACTACGGTAATAAAGTTATCTTGATTAGCTTTTAATTCCTTAATCGCTGGGTTTATATTTTTTCCGGGCGACGTAATCGCTCTAGAGCAGGTGCTGGCATAGGGGAGGATTCTCTTTCCTCTCTATCGTAGTTAGACTTATATATTATGTTTAGTATGTTTAGGTTTTCTATATATTAATTCATTATCATAATACTTAGCATCTTCTGAATCCAAATTATCTGGTACTAATTTAACAATGCTAAGGAGACCATTAATTAATCCTCATTTTTCATAATGGCTTTAGAAATGATTGATGGTAAAATTTTACAAACAATATTATTAGTTTCGTTAAGCATGTGATTAATTTATATTATTTTAATTTATATTATTATAATTATATAATTTTTCAATGCATAATTATAAATATCTTTATGTTCAGATAATAGAATTTTTTAATTGAAGAAATTGTTTTGTAATAAAATTAATCTTACTTAAAATAGAGTCTAATGGAATTTGTTTGATTAAACTCCATAACATTATATAATCTCTTATCTAAAACATTTTGCACTGTACTTATTTTATTTCCTAAGCCAGGATTGTTATTCAGATTAAACATATTTATTTGCCCTTGGATGTCGACGGACGTGATACATCCGAGCGTTGAGCTGGAACAAAAGGTAATTTTAAATTACGAAGGTAGCGCTTTGAAATTTTCTTGTTTTTTTTCTTGATTGAAGCTAGATTCTTATTATTAATGGCTACAAGTTTGTACGGTCCTTCTTCAAATTTAGGATTACTTTTATTTCTTTCATCTACCTTAAAATAGACGCTTGTTTGGTTTTTGGAACAGCTGCCTACCATCGTGGGTATTTATTTCACTTATCAATAACTCTTAATTTACGATCATCAATATTTTCTTTGACTTTAACATACTAAAATTTCATTTTACTTTTATGAGCAACTAGATACTCCTGCAAATAATTTCTGTTAATAATACTTAGTTGCCTAACTTCACTTAGTTTTAGCAGATTTATTCAGCGCTAGATGACGCTACATGATTGTTTTTGGAAATAATGCGTACATACATGTGACACTCGTTTGCGTTGGTTGCTAAACCTATGCATACAATGGCGGTCGTATTAATAAAAAATGTAAATAAATATATGTTTTTTAAAGATATCTATAGTATTAAGCTGCAAGCGTTTGCTATGCGCTGCATGCGTTGGGTGCTCTTTCGAGAGCATGTTGCATCAGGCGCTCGTGATCGTCTTTAAAGTTATGACACTAGATGCTACCAAGATAGTCTGCAAAATAATGTATAGGTGTGTGTTCAAAACATAGAGTTCGTATTGAAAATTTAACGTACCCCTACCTCTATCCCTCTACACACTCGCCCGCTATGTCTAGCGGTTTAACAACTCTCTGTCTGTGAACTGTCGCCCACTTCATCTGGCCCAACACACATAGCCACCCTGTCTGACTTAACGCACCCCTCCCCACTCTGCGAGATCCAACGGACGTCTTCTCCTCTCTGTCTGCCAACAGCATCCCTATCAGACCAAAATAGTTTGTCTTTACCAGAATATAAATATAGTATAGCCAAATAAATGAATCTAATTCAATTTCTTATTAACGTTTCAAAATAGATATTCCAATGAAATAAAATAAATATTTATTTTCGGAGGTCACGTATAAGAAATATATAGACTAGAGTTTTGGGGAATAAGTCAAGCTAGACGACAAATGGTTGAGTTGTGGACACTAAATATATACGAAATGAAGCATAATAAGGCTGAGTAAAAGAAAACACTGCGTCTTATATAGATAGAAAATTAATGTATAAGAAAAACATAGGTATAGAGTCTATACCTATACTATCTATACTAGCTCATTTACCTTATACTTTCGTCTATCTATACTATAGACGATAGTATAAGGTAAATGAGCCAGTACACGGCAAGAAGTAGAAAAACAGCCTCTTTAGTAAATGAAATAATAAACACAATGAGGAACAAATTGGACTGCTTGAGGTAGGCGAAACTAAATGTATGTATGGTGCGTGGAATAATAAAGCTAAAAATAGATGGAAAATTAACTGAAAATCGGAAAAATATATAATACATTCACCATTTATAAGGGAGTCTCGTTTCGATACCCCCTTGTAAAGGGGATATATAGAAGAAAATCATAGGTATAGACAAATATAATAGAGGAAATTCATATGCAGACCGCAAGCATCTCGTCTCGAGATGCTTGCAGTATCTGAGTCAGTATTCTGAGTATCTGAGTCAGTATTCTGAGTAAGTCTTTTTCAGTATCTGAGTCAAAAGACATACAAGATTAAATCTACAGAAAAAATAAAATAATAGGAATGAGAATTACTTACAATATTATGCAGAAATATAGTTGCATGTTTTGGTTTGTAATTATGAGGATTATGGACGATATTGGTCTTAGTTTCCTCGCTGGCTATGTTGATTCACTTTTACAAACATTTAGTTTTAATATTTGAGTCCTTTTTCTGTTTCAAATGATTAGTATCGACGTAAGATTTCGCGATTTTTGTCTAAATTCCCCACTAAACTGATCCTACTGTCCGACTGCGCCAATTAAGTATCGAGCTTTGCCGATATTTTATAAAAACTTATTTTAAAAGAAGAAACCAAGGCTAAGCTAACTTGAAATTATAATTTTATTTATTACTTGTAAAATTAATAATACATTGGTTATCAGATAGAAATCTAATCAATCTATTATTTCATTTAACATGGTATTACATATATTTATAAATTCATAAATGCTGGCTTTATAATGTTTACTTCGTAATATATGTATTTAGCATAGTCCACATGCCACACGTTGGGTTAAACATGTTAGTAAACAATTATCATTTCACGACTTGCAAATTTGGAATGATCTAATTAATCGCTCAATTAAATTTTAATAGTTATCGGCAAGCATTTTATTAGAAACTGATCTAGTTGTCTATCGTCAATTTCAGTCAGATTATTAAAGGAAAAAATCAGTTTAAAAGTTTTCAGTTCTAAAATGCCACAATAAACTTGAAGGGACAGAAAAGTATACAAAGAGATCCAAAATAATTGTCTGAAATACGATAATTTTCTGCCACAATAATAAGCAAAAAGGAAATTAATTTATGTTTTTTAAATGTTCTCGTAGTCAATTTTTCTAAACATGAGATTGCGCATTACCCTTTAGTGCTTCAAATAGTTTAAAAAACACCTTTCAATATATATTTTTGACAAAAATTAGTGGGAGAGAATCCACTCAGTTCAAATCTGAAACCATCGCGCATAGAAGTTAGTATATTTTTTTAGTCTGCAACCTTATCGGCAAAAGAAGACATATATCAGAGTTCACTTTTCGACTGGGATGAAACGGAAATTGGTGAAGTATTAGGATCGTTTTACTGGTTACATTGGATGTCTCAAATACCTGGCGGAATATTAGCTCGGAAATATGGAACTAAAATAGTCTATGGTTTATCAAATTTTATAGCCGTCCTTATCATATTTGTTTTACCTACTGCAGCTTCTATGGGTCGCAGATACTTAATTGTGGCAAGAGTCATACAAGGTTTTCTGGCAGTAAGTTTATGATTGTATTTATCATAATAACTCTATTTGACAATGTAATAAATAAATATTAAAATGTTTGATAAAATAACAAATCTATAAAGGAGTAAGGTCATTGAGTTCATTATTTCTAAGCAGCTCCTACATGTTTCTTCAAATTTACTTCTGTTTACTTCAGTTACAAATACGTACAGGATCATCTGAAACTGCTATATCAGTAACCAAAAGTGTAGCTATCAACTTATATAATAACTGTCAATAGGAATAACTATCAACTTTTATGATAGTTATTCCTCTCTAATCTGCTATTAATGTCGTGTTACGAGAATCATATGCGTTTCACAAAATTTTAGAGAATCGAGCTGAGTTCAAGAAGAAATTTCTCCTGTTCTCAATCAAACACAATAGCTAGTTGACATAAAGATATTGGAGTAGAACTATTAGCAATCAGAAGTAGTAGGTATATCGTTGGGACTCTAAAAGGATCAACCACTGTCCATCCCTTTTGTTGTTTCCTGCGTAAGTGTTTTCAGTCTGGGATAAATATTTCTAGTTTTAGATGTATTTTATTTTCTGCAGTGCAAGCAACCTTTAGCTGGGAATGTTATCTTCTTGTCCAGAATGTAATTGCTTTACCTTACAAGCGGCTAATTCTTTCAGGGCAATCACTTGGACTTGACTACTTAGGTCTTCATTTCGGAAGTTTCAAGTGTAGGACCTCTATGGCTACATTGTTAACTATAGCAGCAAACATTACTCTGATTTTGTATGTTGGAATCAGCTTATTGAGTTCATCATCTAAAATCAGTTCTCGTGTTTCTGCCCAAAAGTTCTCGTGTTTCTGCAAACAGATTTAAATTTTTTCAGGGGTTGTGTTTGAGCTTTTTTAATATAATCCGCTTGTTTCAAACTAAGTGATGCCTCCTGAGAAATTATTTAAATCAAGTTTTGTCCAAAATTTGATTCCAGAATGTTCTTTTCTTATGTGGTTCGACATAGATTTTCTTAAGTGAATATCACAAACCATCTATTATAATTGAAAACTCATTTCAACATGTTGTAATAATCATTCCCAAAGCTGATTTTCAAATTCCACACCAAGAATGCTCTTCGGTCCTGTTCTTATACTGGTATCCGCTGCATATCCTATCTCTGAAGATGATCCCTGAAACGATAATTTGGAAACTTCAATTTGCAAACTCTCTTTACACGAGATACTTAATAATCGCCAAAAACAGGAATTGTGGACAAAACTATGTACATGGTCAAACATAGTGCTTTGACCCTAGTAGTGATTTAGAGCACAAAACTATCTAATTATTCTACTTCTATTTTTATTTCGTATATGAAATTGAAGTAAATTTAAAATTCGAAGATGTGAACGTTGTATTTACATTTGGTAAGACATAGCAGTTATGAAACCATATATTTGATCTACGAACTCTTATGTCAGTTATTCCTCTTTAATCTGTTATTAATTCCATGTTATGAGAATCATAGGAATCGATTCCCAAATTTTAGATATTCGAGGTGGCTCCGAAACGTCGTTTTCTCTTTTCTCAGGCAGACTGGCTTCAAGTATAAAAACAATTCTTAATACAATACCATATTATTAAATATGAATAACTCATCAATATAATAATATAAGTATTGTAATAAAATTCGATAAGAATATTATCTAGCATTTTCTATGTAATAACACTTATCATTAAAATTAATGTTCATCTTGTTTTTTCTCAATTTCCAATTTATATATAAGCTATGAAAACAATTCTTGGCTGTGAGCTTAAACAGGTGCGGTAAATTAACTAAGTATTAAATCTTTGATTTAGTCATTGACGACTTGGGGGGGGGCAGTGACGGGGCTGTCGTCGTCGTTGCAATAATGAATCAACAATTATTTAATCCAAAAACATTACTTGCTTCAAGTATAAAAACAATTCTTAATACAATACCATATTATTAGCGACAGACAGACAGACAGATAGGCAAGCAGACCGGCATACAGAGATACAGGCAGACAGTCAGACAGGCATGTAGGCAGGTAAACAGGCAGGCATGCAGGCAGGCAGGCATGCAGACAGGCAGGCAGGCAGACAGGTAGACAGACAGGCAGACAGGCAGACAGGCAGACAGGCAGACAGGCAGACAGGCAAGCAGGTAGACAGACGCGAGTAGCGACATTTTATACTATTAAGTGATAGCAAACAATCTTCTATCAAAATAGCACATGGCAACTTCTATAACGAAACAATTACTTCAGAAGAATGTTGTTTCTTCAATTGTGTATAAATATATTTTTATAAAAACCAAAGATAATTAAATTTTTATGTACTAATATGATTTCATATTTGCCTAATAAATTTTAAGGGATTGGCGTGGCCTGCAATGCATCATATGATTGCAAAATGGATTCCACCTCATGATCGTAGTAAATTTGTAACAGCATACTTAGGTTAGTAAAATAATTTCTTATTTTATTAAATGAAATATGTCACAGAAGGGGAACTTTTTTGTCTTCCACCAAAAAGAAGGGGAAGACATATTTGATTAAAGAGAATGAAAGGCTGTGTAGAATATGTACAAAAAATAAGAATGGTGGGAAAATTAGACTACAAAATATTCGGACAATATGGATGTCAAATGAATCTTATTTATTACTATCATATATTATTCTAATTCTATTATATGCTATATAGTAAATAGAGGTAAATAAAAGGTACAGAAATCCACACATACATACACACAGCCACAGGGTTAAATATTTTTTTAAAAAACTATTCGTTTTGGCCTCAGGTACCTCCAAACGTGCGCATCAATCAACATCTTTGAATCGAAAGTTGAGTTTTTTTTTGTATAATCACGGTTATTTTTGGGGATGATTTTATGAACAAACGCGACGTTTAAGAGAGAATGCTTTTAATGGGGTACGTAGCGATTCCCGTCTACACTACGACATCTTCTCGTACAATAGCGACAAATGCAATCTATTTTAATACCCACGTAAATTTACCTACTATGGATTGAAGTTATAATCCCCACTTTCCCAAAATTGTTCAGACTTTGCACAATGAAGCACAAAACCTTGCAATTGCTAACGTTGTGCGTACCTTTCAGATTAAAACATCTATTTGTCTACGCTGCTAAAAGGTAATTCACAACCCTAGCAATCACAAATTGTCTATATGTCAAGGCTGATTAAATAGACGAGATGCATAAACTTAAATGATTTATCAATATTGATTTGGATTAATGCTACATGCAAATATAATAAATAATTATTTAAAACAATAACAGGTTCAAGTTCTTTGGAGTAATTGTTTAGTTAGGAAATCGAGGGTGATCCTACTCCAAAATGTTTTATTCAAAAGAAGAATAAAATAAATGTGTGACGCGTTTCAGCACTACACCTATCTCATCATAGATTTTAAACTTTAAAAGATTACTTGTTAGAATAAAAAAAATTTTTTATAAAGACCATATTGCTCTAAGTGCACCAAAATCAAAGCATTTAAACTAAAAATAAATTCCAGATTTTTCTAAGCTTTCACAGAAATTAAAAATTCACATTTTTTCGTTTGTTCGAGTTCAAAAATGAAATAAAGTTATTTTAAAATGAAATGAAATGAAGGAAGATGAAATCAAGAAATATAACCTTTCTAATTATTTTATCGATGGATCTTGGACAAGAAGAGTTTCTTATTAAGCTGACACTTTAGATTAGCTAAATAAGCTAAACCTGAAACTTAAAGGAAAAGAAATATGTATTATTCAATTTCAAGACAATCTTCAAGCATTTGTATTCAAGTTGCAAAACTGGCATCGAAAAGTAAGTCTTGGAAATATTGATGTTTGAAAATCTCTGCAGCCTCATAGCAGAATTTGAAGATGAACTTGATAAAGTACTGAAGAAAGAAATTATTGCTCATCTTGAATCTGTCGAAAAGTAATTCTTTCGCTATATTCCTATTCCTGAACTTACAATAGAAGACTCGGCATTGAATCGGCCAATTTGCTGCTTCCCTAGACGCTGCCACCATTTTCGTTGACATGCAGGATGAATTCTTGGATCTACGAAACGATTCTGCAGCAGGTGGTTTGTTTGCCGAAAAAGCAGTTCATCAGTTACGGGGTGCTATGTATCGGTGTGGATGATGACATAGTTGAAGTGCCGAAACGCGTCGCACATTCATTTTATTCGTGTTTTGAATAAAATATTTTGGGGTAGGAGCACCGGTGTTTTCCTAAGTATATAATTATTTGTCCGTTCAAAATAAATCACGCCTGTTCGAAACAATAAAATAAAGTAATATTTGTATTCAGTTACTGCTTGCACATAGATTAATAAACATGGCGTGCAACTTTCGCAAGATAAATTCCCAAATTATTTATAAAATTATTTTGCTTACAGTTTCTGTCGTTTCTACCATCATCAACTTATCTTAGGTCACACACCGCTACCTTAATAATTCAGTTCAATTTATTTTAGTTATTATCTCAATACGTAAACTTGTTACCTAATCATTTCAATTTATTTTCCTCCAAGAATTCGAACTTAAAAGAATGATTTAATTGTTGTCCAACATTGTACTCTGCCAAGCCCCATATCTAACTTTCGATATTTCTTTAACAATTTAGTTTACTTATGATTTAATTTGGAATAAATTGTAATTTTAATTTAATTTGTGATCTTATTTTCAAAACACTGACTGACAGGGATTCATTCTGCAATTAAAAAAGAATTTATTACCGACTATCCGTTTCTGTGAGAGCTGTGAGTCTTTTATTCATTTTCTTGTTTCCCATTCGACATCTGAAAATTTCCTACCAAAATTGAATGTATTCTCACTTAATTACTTATCACCCATTCTACTAATTACTTTCGGCCATAATAAGTTCATGTTCAATCCGATCTGCTTTCTTCACCAATTGTTTCACAG
>WYDF02010163.1:0-13692 GCA_009867245.2 Adranes taylori
AAACGTTCGTAATGAAAAGTTAGTTTCATTTATTGTACAATTTTTGGTCACCTGTCTACAACAATTTTATACATTAGGTGAATATACTGAACCAATTTTCAGCAATAAATTTTTTTTTTCAAAAGACTTATTAGTAACACCCTATATATTTTTACACGTTTCGATAGCCCTTGTAATTCTGTTTAAAATGATATGCACACGAATGATCTACCTCTTATCGCTTCAAATATATGACCCTTAAAACTTAAAATTTTGCAACTTGTCGCCATGGCAACCGACATTCAGTCATATATCCATATAAATCATATATACATGTATGGCCTAAATAATAGCACATATATGCAAAGTTACAGGCAAAATATTTTACGTTGTATGAGACCTATCGGCTGTGCTTTTGCAATTGAATAAATGTTATCAGTGGCGGCACACACTGGCACACACAGTGGCACACACACTATAATATAATCCAACTCCCGCCGCCAAAAGAACAAGAGCTACCGACGTGAGAACAAGATAATCATATAAACGTAGCCCAGCACGGAAATAATATTACAACCATCGATACAAATGCATTAGGCCCGGAAAACAAGCTTCAAAGGCTTCACCGACGCAAGTATCGGGACTTGTCGTTTACTCAAACCTTTGAGTCCATTAAAATACAGCGGCATGCTGTTGTGTACACCTATATGATATGTTTTGCATTTTCAATATTAGTAACGACATTTCTTTTTCTATCATTTTAAATTTTACGATTTAACGGGTTCCTTTTGCGGTGGCGATTTTTGTTTTACTGGAAGCGTAACGATTTTTTGCACCTTCTTTTTAATAAACCGTTAAGCTTTTCGCCCTTTGTGTTTTCGGCTGATCTTTGATTGGTTATTATTTCAACGCATTTCAGCAGAAGGCGTTTTCTTTAATTCAATTAAAGAAAACGCCTTCTGCTGGTTCCGGTTCTGGAAACACGCCAGAAGCAGCTTCTTCCCTGAAAATTCCCATAAAAGGAGCCTCTAGCACTCCTCAGACACATTTTGGGTCTGATGGTAGTTACTATTGAGTGAGAAATCGCACACCTTAAGTAGCTGAATTCTCCATTAGATAAGCAACTTATTCTTTTACAGTGAGAAATCGCATTTTTGAATCTGATTGGTATTTATAGTAAGCGCCACCAACGAAAACGCTTATTTTATTTCATTTAAATTTAAATTAAATTCAACTACGTTCAGTATCAAAATTCTATAACGTCAAGATCAGGTATATACAAATACTACATTCACTAGTATTCTGCCGAATCTTTCGTTCTTTCGTTACTCACTTCTTATTTCATTCACTCATATCAACATTTCATAACCCTTCCTTCATAACTACTTCATCAATGGGAAAACAAGAAAGTCAACATCAGAGGCAAAGGACAACCAACTACCCAGCGCACCGAGGTAACGAAGATGGCAGAGATACAACTCCAGAGGCACGTGTAGAGCAGTAACGACGATTATTCCACTTCAGCGATATCGAGTAGATTTGTTGCCTCTCAGTGTTTATCATATAAAAATTTAAGTATTTTATTATAACAATTAAGATAAGCGAATTTAAACCCAACCCTGTATATTCTCATCCAAGAGCATTTGTATGCTGAAAATAACCAGAATAAAATATAAAAGCAGTTTAGTAGTTACAAAGAAGACAAATTACGATCCTGCTTTGATTAGAACAATTCTGTAACAAGTTCCCTAGATATATACCCCATACATTTATTTCGTCATTTACATTATATTACTTAGTAATTACTGAGTATTAACTTATTCATCTACTTAGTTTCTATTGAATTAAAAAAATGTCTTGCACTGATAGTCATTCTTGGAATTAATTAATTGATGATTATTACTCATTTATGAACTTACACAAAAAGAAATTAAGAAAAGGATAAAAAAAAATTATTTGTTTACGGCAACTGTAGGTTTGTGACCGATAACGTATGTATATATAGTACATGAAAGATAAAAAATAACTTGGAGGTAAGGCAGCTTTTTAGTACATTTATATGAAATTTTTTACTAATACTGTATGTTAATTTTCATTTTTTATTCGTATATTATGTATACTTTCTAAAAAGTTCCATATTTTGCTGTTATCAAGGTCATTATCAGAATTAAGCCCCGAGGATACTTTAATATGAGCATTAGCGCGAATGTTTATCATAGCAACCCTTGAGTTTTTGGTTTTTACTAACTGCAATATATGTATGAGCGCATAGAGTGTCTTTCTGGCACCCTTCTCGATGTCAAGCCTATTATGAAACACCCCGCATGCACACGAGACAAATTTTAAAATTTAGTACCACCTACTTGTTTAATATCTTAATTAAATATCTTAATTGTCTGGTAATTACTGTCGCTTTATAGACTGCTATAATAACCTAATAAATTATATGTATTACTTGCCTAATATATTGTTTGTATTTCGCTAACTAATTAAAACGAAATTATTTGGGAAATTAGTGTCCAATTTTTATTTATTTTTTTTGAAAATATTCATTGTAAGCTTGACACTATTGCCAATAATATACGTCATCATCTAATTTACGGTTATTTTATATGACATTTATGAAGGCCCTTGGACATTAAATGAAGGCCCTTGGAAATTGATACCGGATTATCATTAATTCAATTAATTAACGATTGCAATAACCGATTCTCTAATAATTCATCAATTCAATGAGTAATCCGCTAATATAATATATAAATTGCCTAGTCAAATCTAATAAAAAAAAATTCCAAATAAATGTAATATACCAATTAATAAATAAGTTTATTAATAACAAATCACCAAATAATAAATAATATTAATAAATTACTGTAAAGATTTATTACATTTAAAAATAAAATCCAAGTGGTGATAAGAAGCTCAGGAGACATGCCGCCGTGAGAAAGATGTAAACACCAACAACATCCGATCCACATAGAAATATATATATACTTATATATAAACGCCTAGCTTTGTCCGTCTGTCTGGAACGCTTTTGATTTACTTATATATAAACGTCTAGCTTTCTGTCCGTCTGTCTGGAACGCTTTTGACCCAAGTGAATTTATTATTTTTATTTATGTTCATTGTGATTTTTCTTGTGCCATTTAATATGTGAAATTAAATGCCAAATTTTGAAAATTCATTTAAATAAAATATGACCTGGTAATGGATAGTCGTTTTACGGCGGGTTATCATCTAGTATAAAAATATTGATACATACGCAACTTCCTCACGTGTTTATTTTGAAATGGTAAACGCGCTGTAAGAACTTTCGCCGAAAACTATGGCATCCCTTATCTTATAAATGTATAGGATTTTTTTGCATTTTCGCAAAAAAATCCTTGTAACGACATTTCGTAACGACATTTTTTTATTAAGTTTTATGACTTAACCTGTTTCCTTTCTGGATGCGACTTATTCTCATATTTACTGAAAAAAGCGTTTAACGAACTTTTCCAACAACTATTATCAACAAACAGTTACACTTAGCACCCGTTTGGTGCTTTCGACAAATTTGATTGGATATTAGTTCAACGCATTTTTAGAAGACCTTTTCAATGCAATGCTTCTAAGGTTTTGGTACAGTAGGACTGCTACCGTCGCTTACGCTTACACCGCTTATGCTTTCATCAACAAAGTAGACCAATGTTGATCCCTAAATTTCGTAACGCATCAGGAAGAAATTTATGATTGGTCGAAGTCTTAGACTGCCTAAATTTTTCTAGCAGAAATTTCTTTCAGGCCACGTCTTTTTAGTGGCCGACGCCCTCGAATGCCACTGAATTCGGCAACACGCCAGAAGAAGCTTCTTCAAAGTTATGATCAAACTTACCCCAATAATAAAATCGCACACCGGAATCTGATGTGTTCTAAGTAAGCGCCACCAACAAAAATCTTTTATTTTATTTAAATTAAATTAAATTCAACTACAGTTAGTAGCAAAAATTCTACAATCATCAAGTCAGGTATATACATGTACTATCTCGTCAATCACTTATTTTATTCATTCATATCAATCTTTTATAACCATCTTCGTCACGAGAATGGAGTGAGAATCACGTCAACGGAACAGGTTAACCAACTGCCTAATGCACCTAGAGAACAGAGATGGCAGAGATAAAATTCCTTAAAACCGCGAAAAGCATTATCGACGCTTGTTCCGTTACTATTTCGGCGACAGCGAATAAATCCGGCATCACCACAAATTCATTATTTAACGTCATAAAATTTTCATCGCATCTTCAACAGTATATTTCACAACATTTTCTAAATCTTCATCATGTCAACTGGCTGGATCAACTTACAACATCTGCGCTTCAACATTTCATTCATCATTCAACATCCCATTCTACGCTCTGGGGAAAAACTAACAATCCAATCAGAAGATAAATTAATAACATAAATCACATTATCTTTATTTCGATATTTTTACTTGCTATTTTGTGAATGGAAAATTGTATGGAACATCCTAACAATTGTTGCATTGACAACATATTGTCAATGCAACATTAAAATCGCGTATAGAAGCATATATTCGAAGTTATAAATATTAGAGAACAATAAACCAAACTATTATAACTTGTTGTTGCCTTTCTGTGTTTATTATATAAGAAATTAAGTACTTTATTATAATAATTAACAACAAGCGAATTTCTAGCCCAACCCTGTATAACCTCATGCAAGAGCATATTTATGTTATGAAATATAAAAAACAGTATAGTAGTTAAAAAGGTAATAAATTACGATCCTGCTTTGATAAGAGCAATTCTATAAGAACATATGGATTAATAGCAATAACGCTAATAATCTTCGCTATGCTGATTAGACCGTGGTCTAATTAGCTAACAGCTTGCTAGAACTTCAAACTCTCATGGATTTCAATGTGGAACCTAGCAAACAATAAACACATACGTCACAACATTAGCAACTCCAGGTCTAAATTGGTAGTCTTTACAAAGACTCATGCAGACACTATTGGCGAAATCAAGGGTGCCTTCGGTAAGCTGGGTACAATTGCTAATCAACAGCGTGGCGCAACAATTGAAATCAGATCAAGAAACGTAGGTTCTTTGACTGTGGTCTCCGAATTTAATTATTGCGTTGGAATATCCCCTTCTATAGAGGTGAAACCTAGATGCTCGGTAAAACATCCATATCAACGTGTTCGAAATATAGGCATATAAACACATGCTCTTTTTCTATATTCGTATTATTATTTCCATTCCTTTGTCATCCGTCCAAATTCTCGATATAACGTAATACGAATGTAGAAAACCTCAAACATCTCAGAAAAGAAAAAAGAACTTTTTCTAACAGTTAAAGAGAGAAACTTGCAATATCTGGGACACATCATGCGAGGAACCAGAACGGATAACAAAAGAAAGAATAGAGGGAGAAATTGCAAATTATACGAGACAAAATTTCTGGTTAAACGTTAAATGAATTTGGATGGACATCAGCAGAAATTTTCAGATCTGTGCTCCTGTATAACAGCCAATTGATCACCAACTTTCGTACGGGAAGGAAAAAGAAAATTAATTTTGTTAGTCAAATATTTTGAGTTAAACAATAATATGTGTTTACGATGTATACTTATACATAATATTGTATATAACAATTAGGAAGTAATATATCATATTAGATCCACATAGAGTACCTAGTACAATGGTATTTACATGAATTGAAAGGTATATTCTCTTACGCCAAATAATTTGCTGGCATTGGGTTTCCAAAGTAGACAAAGGAGTATATCATCAATTTTAGTTGATTGTTTTGCTTGTATTTACACATTTTCGATATACATTTAAACATTCAATACATTATTACGATCTGTATAATACTCGGACTAAGGTCAAAGTGACATAGATAATCTGTAAACTGTGTTTAGTGTGTTCAGTTATAATTAGACGCAACAAGATGTTTTCTCATATAATTAAATAATTTAAGTTAAATATGCGTTACTCCGCTTTTGTTTTTAATTTTTTATTAATATGTGTCATTTTTAAAATCGATAGTGGCAATTCACACAAAGTTAAACATAAAGCAGCAGTACGTAAGTATTTTGCATAAAAATAAGGAATATAATTTGAAACTGTAGCACTCATTTCTATGTATAAATAGAGTATATACTAAAACAGTTTTGCATAATTATTTCAGGATTTGCGACACCGTGCACTACACCAAATCAAGATTTTGGTTTATGTATAGAACTCGAACAGTGTCACTTATATTTGGGTGAAGATATTAACGAGGAGCATGACGCTTATAATTTTATTCAAGCTTCAAATTGTGGACCATCAAATGCCGAAATATTTAAAATCTGTTGTGGAAAAAACAATAACTTTATGAATCAAGATGGTATGTTCCTATTATTACATCCAGTTACATTAGCCTGTCTGTATTTCAAATATTTTTTATGCGAATAATTTATGACTCAATTATAATGAATCCAAGAATCATTTTATTAATTTGATATCAGTCGAGCTTTACATTTTTAAGCCGTGTTCTCAAAATTTTCTTATATATACATAACTAACTACCTCATATTCTTGTAATTACCTATTGAATTCAATTAGTGCTTGAATAAGGAGAGTCCCTAGGTAGTCTCGAAATCCAGGATAGCGCGACATTTCTTTTGCATTCAATAATTAAGAAGTAATAGATATTGGAGATTGCAACGTTGCATTTAATTAAGTATAGATATATATTTAACCCAGATATGCCTGAATTAGTTTTTCCTCTATTTTCTGTTCAAATTATCACATACTTGAAACTTGCCTAACTTTTATTAAAACAGGTAAAAAATTGTTTGGAGAAAAAATGTTACGTCAAAAAATATTTTTGAAGCTTTTTAGAACATATGTCTTCTAGGTAAAGACATATGGAGCAACAGAATTCGAGAAAATGATATCATTACTTATCAACTTCATTTTTCCTGTAGCCTATTGGTTACTCACTGAAATAAGCGTATCTATTATTTCGTTATCAAATAGTTGCGATAATATCTGAGACGGAGTTAAGTTTGTTTTGATATAAAATCGGGGGCATGAAACTGTTTATAATTTCAAATCTTTTGCTTCCTAATTAAATTTTCTTTGCACTAATGTTTTTAGTAAATTGAGAGGAATACTATCTTCTCAATAGCCATCATCTTCATCCATATTAATAAATTCATCTTCTGCCTATAAGGTAAATTGTCTACTCGCATTAGTTTCTTCTGTTCCCGAGTCTTTATGCGTTAAGCATTCACACGAATTTATCGCCTGAATAATTTTTGTATTCAATACATTTAAGATTTAGATCATTTCATCATTCTCTCCAAATTGTGATCTTATTGTCAATACACTAAAATAAAAAGATATTTTTAAATCCCATAGATGCCTAATGTGCTTGGAAAAGGGCAGAGCCATTTAGCAAGCTCTCTATTACAAACTGTCAAAATTACTAAGCGAACTGGCTTCTATTATATTTATTATTATCATAATAACAAATAAAATTACATTTATAATTTCTACTCAGATAATTAAATAGCAATGATAAATAATCCTAAACTACTTACCCAGTGAACTAAAGGTCAATATGATAGGCCATGTTTTAATACCTCACTTTTAGAAATCAAACAGACGCGACATAACTATTGCATATAAGAAATGCAAAAGTAATGTCATCTATTAGCCACCTTCTATTATTAGTAATGCCACCTATTAGTGGATTGATATAATCCTTACTACTCGCAAAAGAAGGCATATATAACATACGTCTTTTTTTAAGGGAATGGGGCATATGTGTACTAATCAAGCATGTACTTCCTCAGAAAATATTTTTGAAATATATGCTTTATTAAATAAATTAGTAATAACGTCATTATATATTACAGAATTTTAATAGTTATAGAAATGTTTTTTATATATTTTAGAAAAGCACTCAGACCACAAAACTACAACTCCTAAAGTGGATATAGAAAATCCTTTACCAAAGAATTGCGGTAAACATCAAGTAAATATTTTATATTATTTCTAATATGTGGTCTCTGATAATCAATAGACCAGTAGTTCCCAAATTATGAGTAATTACCACTTTTTGGGTAATGTGGTCATACAATATGGGTAACCCCCAAATAAAAAGCGGCAAACAATAAGACAGGAACTTATTAAACCTTCTTTAATGGAAGCAGTGAAGCTTTTTATTAGGTGAGCATCAGGCGGCTAAGATAAACCAAATATCTCTTTCCAACACCACTGTTCAATCTCGTATCGAAAAAATGAGTGATGATATTTTGGCAACAGTAATCGGTGAAATAGAAGAAAGCCCTATGTTTGCACATCAATTGGATGAGGCAACTATTGTTCAGCATCACTTGTATTTGCTTGCTACAGAAAAGACGACAATGTGAAAGAAGAATACTTGTTTTCTAAATCTTTGCCTACTACAACTAGGACACAAGATGCATTCAAAACTGCAACATATAATAGATGACAGAGAAATAGTGGGGTCGAAGTTAGTTGGTTTTTTGCACTGACGGAGCACCTTCTGTGATGGAAATTCGTTCTGGGTTTCAAGCATTTATGAAAAAACTTGCTCCTCAAACTTTAACCCCGCGAGTGAGGGGTTTACTCCAGTAACCTTATTCCCTAAATCTGCCAATGAATTGCGTCTAAAAATAATGACGAAATAATAAGTGTTTCTTGAAATAAATGAATACACGAAATGTTTCTTCTTTTAATGTTGTCGAATAGAAAGTTTACTAAACATAGGAAAATATGAAATGATGCCAAGGCGAAGGAAGCTTTAACAAGCTTGTGAATTGTGATGGTGAGTAGTAAGCTTTGTGATTGAACATTAAAGCATTAAACTATTTATAAAGTAACATTATGAGCGTAAAATACATAAATCAATAATTGACTTGTTTAGAAGATAATAAATTTTACACTTCCAAGATTGATTATGTTTCATTATGTTTCATGTTTCTTTTTTATGTTTCATTACCTAAACCCTGCCACGCTTCGCTGTGGCTAAGTCTGATATGAAATGAACCTGAGTCTGATATGAAATAGCCGCGGGCAAGGTCAAATTGCCGCGGCCAGCGATAAAGCCTAATTGCCGCGACCACCGATATGGCCTAACCAAATTTTAAGAATATGGGTTTCCGTATTCCAGTGTTCCTGCATTACGGGCGCGGCTTGCCGCGGCCAGCGATATGTCCTAACCAAATTTTAAGAATATGTATTCCAGACTTCCAGTACCCATGTTCCCGCTTTAAGTATATAAGAACATGAGCGCATTCGAATGCAACTTTGTGTCAAAATTTCAAAAATATGTATTATTCCCGTTTTCACGCACCTTTATTATATGCTCTTCTTATTTTGAGTAAATGCAACACTGTGTCGATCAGTCCACTCGTTTTTCAGTTTTGCAAAACACAAAATTCAATTTTTTCTATTTGACCTTAGTACGTCTCTTGTATTCATATCACCGCAAACCATTCATATTTAGCTCAAAGAGTAAATGAGGAACAATTTACCGCAAAACCAAATTAAAAAAAAAAATTCTTGGTAAAAAATTTAAGAAAAGGATGATTTTTTCGGTGTCTGTCTATACGGACGTGCGTATGTTCAAGAATTACTCCTAACCTATTGGACCGATTTGAATGAAATTTGGTATACAGTTGCAATAATAAATCCTCAGAAGCGGTTTTTTCATTATTTTTATAAATTCAATATGGCGGAAATGCGCCATTGTTTTTTAAATTAGTTTTGAATGTTTAGGAGGCTGAAAATTTGCATGCGCATAGTGCACCATATTAAGCGTCGAACAGAAAAAAAAACCTTGTCCTTGGCTTGTACACAACGCGACGTTGCCACGTTCAAAGTTTTTCATTTTTTTCAATATATCTTAGGAACTATAAAAGACAGGACATTGAATAAACTTTGTTCTATAGTGTATTTAAAGGCCATTCGATTTTATTTGAAACATTTTTTTCTGATATCACAATTTAACATTAAAAAATTTTTTGAAAATTTTGCGGTCTATTTTCTCGAAAACAAATCGGGTAATTTTTTTAAATGTCTTGTATCGAAAGATTCTTTACTATTTAAGAGATAAAGTTACTTTATTAAAATCGCACACCTGACCTTGGGAGTACTTTGAACTTGAAATAATATTTTTCTGACGTAAATATCTCGGAAAACTTTTATGTACTATTATATTTATTTTGCTAGGTGATGACTATCGTTAATAGAATTATTGGTGGGACGGAAGCCGAATTAGGTGAATTTCCGTGGTTAGTACGATTAATGCATAGGAATAAACATGGTTATAAAAGCTATGGTTGCGGTGGAGTTTTAATTCATAGAAAATTTGTTCTAACAGCCGCTCACTGCACACAATCTGAAGATTTGTTGACGATGTTAGGACCAATGTAAGTGGAATGAGAAATTAGCTGAGTTATTAAATCTTATTTTGATGTTCTTAAATCGTAGTAAGTGTGTAATTGGACTAAATCTGTAAACTAAGTCTGTAACTGTACTTAACATTTTAACTAAATTATAAAATTAATGTATCTAGTTTATTAAATAAAGCTATGATTTTATATCAAGATATAAAATCATAGCAATATTGCAATATAAATAATAACAAAGGTACAAAAAATATGATTTAGCAATAACGGAATTAAAGCAAAACAAAATGAAATACAAAAATATTTTTGAGCACAGTTTTAAATATGGCCGCCTTCAATGTGACATACTTAGTAACTTTAAACTTTAGATGTCTTTAAATCTACAAAAAATTTTATATCTAGGGTCCTAGAAATCAAAAAGGTTATTATCTTGAATTATAATATATCGGACAGTAATAAATTAAATTATAGAAGTGATATCCGTACTTCCAAAAATTAAAAGCTTGCTGAGCATAGAATATTACATTACACGTGTGTTAGTCTTCTGTGAGTCTTCATACCTCGCCAGATCCTGCTATAGAAAAACTTTCATTATTTATACTGCATTTGGCGCTCTAACACTGTATTTGGCTCGAAAATGACCACATTTACTACATGTTGCATTTTACATGTTCGTACCATCAAAATATGTCTACTTTGAAATTGTAATAAAAACTGAATTAAAGGTGGTGTAACACTTGTATCGAAACGTCGGTGTCACTAAATTGTTCAAATTTATATAAAGAAATTCAAAATTGCTCTACTAATGCTATTATTCGTATACTGAAAATATTACTACAAAAATGCATTAAACATGCAGATAATCATATATCGATACGTGGAAATAATATACGATTGATGATAACACGTAGCCGACCATAAACGGAAACGTATTGTTACTTTATTTATCAACGCACAAAACCTTAAAAATTATATTTGAACAATATTATAGCTTTGCTCCTTACGGCTGTCTTGCGATAATCTACGAGGATATGCGAACAAGCACGTGTAGCTGAGTGTGCGTTTAGACATTCAATGCGCATGTATTACTATCTATTTACGTAGCATCAAACGCAACGGCCAGAAACTCGCTGCCACTGACGAGCTAGGAGCGCAAATAAACGGTGTTCGCAAACGTATTATTCATACATAATAATATTATCTCATAGAATTATATGCCTAGTAACCTAGTTTTGTTTGGCCAAGTAATTTTATGCACTCTGCAATGCTTGTGGTATGCATATATCTGTTAACTCATATTAAATATAGGAAAAATTAACTTACAAACACATCAGTCAAAGTTAAAATGATAATTATTGCTTCATATTAGTATATTAAATTTATTTATTAAGATTTGTATATATATTTATTTACAAGCTACTTGTATAAATAAAAATATTTAGAACTTCCAATTCCTACTCCATACAAATTTTATTATTACTAAACGCATATTATTCACATACATTTAAATGAAGAGTTTTATATTTATATTTTAAAGCATTGTTGTTTTCATAATATTCTTATTTCAAGAAGATTACTTTCATCATAAAATTAAATGTCTAATTATAATTAAATGACTTGGCTATTTACAAAGTTTTCAGGTTGTACTAGGAGAACATGATACAGATACTCTAAAAGATTGTAAAGGAAAAGGAAATTTTACTATGTGTTCTGATCCTCCAGTTTATGTACCAACCGGAAAACCTGTAGCATACTCAGGCTATCAGTCTAATTCAGGAAATCATAACAACGATTTAGCTCTAATTCCTTTAAAACGCCCAGTAGCGTTTACAAGTAAGTTATACTTAAATATTTCAACGTATCTCATTATATAAATTGAATGCATGAAACGACCATCTTTTCAAGAAACACATCCTATAAATATCTATGCAACCAAAAATTATGAAGAATTTTTACTTCATTTTATTGTAAGTTTACCCTTATGTAAACTACTAATGTAAAAGCAGTAAGATTTTATACCTAGTAAAATTCCAATTTAATCCTACTCCTTTAATAATTAGTAAAATTTATATCTTATGATTATTGTTTTCCCAGAAAAAGCAAATATCCCAAATTTATAACTAAATGTCGTTGCTGGTATCTATTGGCGTTTGAAATTGACCAACGCAATCATAAGATTATCAGCTTAATCTCACAACGCAATCCATATAGGATACACCAACTTATTTGACATTACCCCCTCCTATAGACTTCTCTTGTGCCCTTCGGCTAGCTTTATAAAAGTGTGACTAATAATAATACTATTAACCAGTTCCAGGCTGAAGAGGATGATAAATCCTAAAGCCTCCTTTAAACAAACTCATCAATCTCCCAACAATATACAATCCCAACAGGGAGTGGAGTTTAATAGGTAAAAATCTCACAGTTGTTGGATGCACCGGGCATCCTTCCTCTTTTGAAGATTCTCCACTTCCTACGTAAAACAAAAAAAAGAAAAAAAAAATAATACTATTACCCGTATCTTATGCGCCACGTATTTTCTGACCACTGAGGGCACCGGCAATCCCACTCTCCTTCTAAAAATACGAAACCTGCTCTTATTATTAATCCCACTTGGTATGCTAAATGAAATTAAAGTAAAACAAAATCTTAACAACTTTTTAGCTGTTTAATCGGATAAGTTAATTACAAAATGAGAATAACGAAAAGGATGATAATGAATTCTCATATAACAAAATCTACAAGTATATCTTACATAAATTTAGAACACTATGTAATGAAGATCTAATCTAGTTAAACTCCACTAAATCCCCAAACCCTACAAGTTCTAGCAATTTAAATATATGTGGATGCTAGTATTCTTTTATGCAGCATATACGATTTGTTGACCATTGATGTGTTAATTTCTTCGAAAACTGCTTACAGTCGTGTTTTCAAGTTGTTTAAACAGCTTCTTAAACTGAATTTAAATATAAAATATAGTACAAGAACGTTAGATATGCCTTCAATGCTACATATCCACATTATATTCGTAAAGAAAATTTTCAAGTTGTTTAAACAGTCAAGGTGGTAAATAAGTTGTTAAACGTTGGCCTCGCAAGCCGGTGTAATGATGCAATTGACGAAGTAGAGGGTACTAACGAAGGCTCCTTCAAATACCAGTTTTCGACGAAATTAACAGAACAATTAAATGAAACAATTTACGATTAATATATACGTTACAAACTCTAATTAAAATCTAGAAATATCCCAACCCTATCCGCTACAATATA
>WYDF02010174.1:0-13692 GCA_009867245.2 Adranes taylori
CTTTCTGGTATTCGCCCAGGTCTCTAACATCAGACCACCTTTGAGGTGCTCGCTTCATAATCATATTTGTCCTCTCTTGTTTTATATTGATAGTCACCCTTGCTCTTACCATTCTATGGTCAGTACTGAATGAAAATTGATTTAGTACGTTGATATCTTGCACAATATTTTTCCTGTCAGTGATCACATAATCGATCTCATTTTTGGTAATTCCACTTGGACTTGCCCACGTCCAGCGCTTCTGTTTACTCTTCTTAAAAAATGTGTTCATTGAATTTGAAGAAGACAAAACTCTTTATGGTTACTGCGGTGACAAGAAACAATGTTTTCGATGTTTATCATGCGCCTTTTCTGTTGTTTTTTTTTTGAAGTCTCACAATCTGGATTGTTTACCAACCTATATGTAGCTTACATTGACTTCAAAAACAACAGAAAAGGTGCATGATAAACATCGAAAACATTGTTTCTTGTCACCGCAGTAACCATAAAGATTTTTGTCTTCTTCAAATTAAGTTTCTACATCGTCAAATTCACAGATTTCTTCAGCTCCATTTATTATTGTCTTGTTGTCTTTCAATGTTAGTTTTTTCAGCCATTGTATAACTTTCATACTGATCTGCAAACTGTTTCAGCTCTATCAATAACTGACGTCTTTCAACTTTACAAAGATTAGAAATACTACAAGGGACTTCCATAGGAAAACTATTAAGCATTACGGTTTCATTACATTTCTTTGGGTCCAACCAGGAACAATCTTCTAAAATTTTTTTGTTTGGACTAAATCTTTCTTCAATCCTTGTCCTGGCACAATCTCTAAAACACTGAAAAAGACCAATTTATAGTTTGAAGCAGTTCAGATTCCAGGAGTTTCATCTATTGATTCTTCACCAGGAATTACCTTTTTCTTTGAAGTTCTTTTCCCTTGAAATCTAATTCTACTTCTACATCAATATTGTTATCTTCTAATTTGCTATTAACTGTACTTGCAGAATATTTTGTTTTTGAATACAGAGCTTGAAAGTGTTTATCACTGCATTTATCTCTTACTTGTTGAAGCAGTTTCTCTACCAAGTTCCAGGCTGTAGAATAGTCAATGGTTTTACTTTCTAAATATTTTGAAATAGGAGATACTCAAGAAATAAATTTATTAAAACAATACACATAAATAGGTTTTCAAATTTGAACCATTGCCTGATAAGATTTCTTGCCATGAATTAGATTTGCTGTCAAGCTTTATCTTTGCTCCACGCGATGCACTATTTAAGTTCATTGGTCGCGATGCACTCTTTATCTGAGACTATATCTGAGCTCTTTATCTGAGCACTGCGCAAATAAAGAGCTGCACAAAACGCGATGAGTCAGCCAGCAGACCTTTTATGTCTAGCCAGCGAGAGGACACGCCGCCACCACCGGCGCCACTACGTAGGCTACCATAAACAAAAACCAACTGGTAACTGCTTAAAATTAATTGTAAACGCGTAAGATTACTGGGAAATAAATAATCAAATCACTCTGATGTAACTAATTATAAAGTAGTGTATCCCACTTTTTGGTGGTCTCTCCGGGGGGGGGCTTGGTCTGGGGGCCCTCAGAAATCGTCCACCTGCCGACATGGCCAGTCTGGGCCTGGGTACCACCGTCAATATCGCCATACCCTACACGATCACTATTATTGTCAATAATTGTATCAATAAATGTATTTAGTATATTTGTTTCCACCATTCGGACAAGTGAAATTGTGTCTTTCCAAGTCAATTTTTGTGGCGTAGTGTGTTTTGAAAACATGGACAATCGAAAAAAGGTTGTGTAGCCATAATTATGGCCATCGGAAGTTTTCGTCCAGTTTAGCGAATTCAATGGATGAAAGAGTGGTTGAAAAAACATGAAGAATATTCCCATATGAGGCTGCTGAGGGAAATCAGATTGACAGGTCCGGAAGATTTTCACATATATTTCAGATTAAAAGAAGGGACGTTGATAAAATTATTAATGATGGTGGAACCACTCTGGAAAAGGCAGAAAACAAACATGAGGGAATGCATCTCTGTTAATAACAGATTAGCCTTAACCCTGAGGTACTTAACTACAGGAAGAAATTTTGAAGATTTGAAGTTCACTGTCATCATGCCACCTACGACTATCAGCGAAGCTATGATTGAAACGTGTGAAACTCTTGTAAATATCTTACGAGACTACATGAAAGTTAGTGTTTTAAATATATTTTTCAGATACCTTCCTACTTACCTAAGTATATCAGTCTGCCATTGCACAGAACCTCTTCATACCTATATGCAAGTAGTTAGCATGGCAGTAGAAGTAGGGAAACGCATATGGAATAAATTAAAGCAAAAGATGATAGTAATTATGTATTTATTAAACCCCAAAGAAAATACAATAAGAAAAAAGGCAATCAAAATTCTAAATCCTCAATCTGTGAAGGTGTTGATAAAAGTCGTCGCTGATAAATCCTGATGTTGGTTGTTAATTAGTTGTGGTAGATTATCACCGATGAGCAGTTACTACTGTGAGTAGGAGAAGAGTAATTAAATGTGGAAAAGGATGAAGTGCTGTCATGACTTGTTCCAGGTTATGTGGTATCTAGAAGGCTTAGACATTGATATACTTCATTTATTTTTACGGAGTTGCGATGGACAGTGCCAAAGCTTGCTTCAAAAAGCACGTCATTTATTGCTTCCTCAGCAAACTGTCTCTGCTTGGCATCCATAGTTAGCAGTTTTTCTCCCCAAGCTTTTGCGATAGTTGCTATGTTGCTGTCAGGGTTCTCCGAGTTTTCCAAATATGAACATGCCTTTTGTAGAAGCTCATTTTGTTTAGCAATTAGACCTTGCGTTTTAGATTTATTTTGAGGAGTTTGGCGAGATGCTGTTGGGTGATGATGATGAATTGCATACAAGCTGAAGACGTACCCTAATTAGTTCTCTCTCTCCTTTTGTCGAAGGAGAGAGTGCTTTAGGTACCGATCCTCTTCGTGGATCGGTATCTAAAGCAAGAGGTTGAATTTAATAATACAATGAATGTAATACTGGTAGACGTTTTTAAATTTGTTCTTCATTTCCACCAAACTAACTTTACACCTACATCTAATGTAATAATCAACTATGTACATTTGAACAACTCTTTAACCTTTAACTCTCTTAACGTATTATGCTTTTATTTTTTCAGTTTTCCACAACTGCAACAGAATGGATTAACATTGCTCATGAATGCGAGATTCGATACCAATTTTGGAATATTGTGGGCCCTCTGAATGGGAAACACGTACCTTAATCCAAACATATAACTCGGGATCTTTGTATTACAATTACAAGGGATTTTTCAGTATCGTGCTGTTGGCTCTGGTTAATGTAAAAAAAGAATTTTTAGTGGTAGACGTTGGAATGCATGGCCAAATATCTGATGGAGGAAGTTGTACTCGAAATTTAGCAAATTGTTCAAGGAAAACCAACTGAATTTACCTAGACCGCTGCCGAACGCCATATATATTTGTAGCAGACGAGCCATTTGCACTAGATACCAATTTGTTGAAACCCTACTTTCAGAGATTACTTAATGATGAACGACAGGTATTTAACGAGAGATTGTCACAAGCTTGGGTGGTGGTTGAAAATGACTTTGGCGGTTCTTGAGTTCGCGGTTCGGTGTGTTCCAAAAACTTATCAACCTACAACCTTGTAAAGCGACAATTATTACCACAGCGTGCTGCTACTTGCACCATTTTTAGCAAAGGAAATGAAGAATATCTTAACTCAGTAGATCTAGGTTATGGCGAGAAACATTTGTTACCCTTGCAAAGCACTACACACTCGAGAAACAGTTCCTCGAGTGCCAAGACAATACGTGACAAATTGCATTAATTTGTCATTTGACAAATTTTGTCATTACCATAACATTATCATAATATTGTCATTATGCTACCTACTGCACTTTTAATACAGTTTTATCTGAGTTTTAACGGTTGACCTATTATAACACCTTTTCTAAAATTACAGTGTACCTAAATATACACCTGATGTCACAATCCAATAAATAAGTGGAACAATATTTACTGCACATAGAAAAGAAGTAAGGCTTACTTCAACTCGCCGTGCAGATGTCTGTCTGTTCTGTCGAATTAAGAGTTTTCCAACCAAATAAAAAATTTTCCAAAGAAGGTAAAAGGCAAAATTAGCAATTTTTTCAAATAAATTAGCATTTTTAAGCAAAACAACAATTTTTCCAACCAATTTAATTTGCTTAATTTGTCTTGTAAAATTCTTAATTAGACTTGGAAATCCTAGATATCAAGGTATAGGTAAAAGATATGAACAACTTAGGTGTAGGTATACAGAAGAAGGTAGGTAAATTAAAACGAAAATCGACTCGCCAGTCCTTTGCTTCTGCTTCACTTGGCTCCTGCTTAAATGGCTTTTCAAATCTTTGAAGAAATGAAGGAGCATAGAATGTCCATGTAGTAGGTTTGTACACCTCACCTGGACTTTTTCCAGACCTCGTTGATGTGGCAATCTTTTTTAGTTCTTTCCTGAAATTAGTTCGTAGGCTGTTTACATCTTCTCTTTTGCCCCCCGGCTTTATCCTCACTAAAAAGGGGATTAGGCGGTCAAGTGCAGCAATCCTAACTGTTTTGTTACTGAATTTACGGTTTGCACAATTCCATAGTTCTGGAGACAGTCCAAATTGCTCAATAAAGGCCCGAAGATCTTCGTCTTCCGGACGTTTAGTCCCCTAGTCGCATGCATTATTTCTTCCACCAGACTCGTTTACCGCTTCAAAGTCTTCAAGGTCACTCGTATAATCCATAATACTCCTCACGAAGATCACTTCCTTTCCCTACGAAAGCGCGAAAAGAATTGAGTATTGACAATATTATTGACGTCTGTCCCTATACGCTCATTAATATTGACAATATCCCCTCCACTATTAAATACTAACGCCCCGAGATTAGAAATCTGGATTTCATCAATATCGCTGCAATATCGACCATCAATACTCTTTTTTTCACCTTACATGATCAATATTATTGTGAATATCATACTGTATTGTCAATATTAATGATCGTGTATATTCCGCTTTAAAAAAATTCATCAAATATATGATATGCAACTTAGCTCATCAAAGTGAGTAAATCACTGATTACCTTGAAATGAACAAATGCAAACCTAAGCGGATTGTTTGTTTTGGTTATTATATCGTCAGTTGCTCATTTAAATACGCATCCACGCATGCAGTGTATTGATATAATTATGTATACATATGCGAAACTATATTTCAACGTATAGTATCATTGTACAGAAGAAGCCAATAAAATGGTTCTACACTGTTCTTGCACTAAGCTGACAGATAGGAAAATGCTCCTCTGACTAATCCATTTATTTATAATCTACGGATTAATCTACCATATACAATAGCTGGTAATTTAATTTTCCTTACGATCTCCTATTTCACTCTTTCTCATAATGAAGATAGAATAGGGAAAGGTCGGTTTTTTCAGTCTATGTTAGAGTAGAGAATCGTTTTTAATGAAATTATATCAATTCAAGTTGTACACCTCTACGACATGGAGTCACCTCATCTTAGCAACCTGTAGCAATGGGTCATCACCTAGTGTAAATGGAAGTAGTAAAATGAAGTACACAAATCTGTGACGACGATTTTATGAGGCAGTTCCAGCAACACTCAAGATCCTCACACTCGCGTAAATGCTTACTACTCTAAGTTTTTCTTAAACAAGCTGACGTGTGTAGTTCGTCCTTGGAACAATTTTTATGGCAACCGTGAGCCTGTGGTCGAGGATTTCCCGACCATAAATCGGAATATATGCTAATAGCAGTGTCTAATTTTAGTGTGTTAGTGCGCCAGCTTCCGTCACATAGCCGGCAGCAGAGAGGCTCACGCAAGTGACTGAGCGGAAATGGGCATAAAATGCTATGTGCGCAATGGATAAGCTTAACGGCTCTAGAAGCCAAAAGTGTTATATGAGCTGATGAAAATGCAAGATTTAAAGAAGAGTTTGCCTATTATAAAGAGGACGTAGACAAAGAGTTTGAGTCTTCATCAGTAGGTGATGATGATGATCGGGATATGGAGAAAGATTCTTCCACAATGAGAGGAAAGAGATCATTAGAGAGACCTAATTTAATAGAGGAAAGGAGCAATTAGCTAGGCAGAATAAATCAGCCAAGTGTACCCACAGATAACTCATTTAGTGTCAGATGAGGGAGAATCAAGAGAGCAGAATGGTGATTATATTATGTTTACCTCCCAGGAGAAATAAGTCAGAAAACAACTCAGGACAAAACTACAGGAATGCCCAATGTAAGACCCCACCCCCGTTAATTACTCACACAGAGGGTGTTACAAAGAAATTTAAAAAGGCATCAAACTCAACAAGATCGAGGTAACAGGCAGGGAAACCTGTCATACGGCAACACCGCAGGATTTTCGTCAATTAGAAAGCTCCTTGAGAATATGAAGGTATCTTATTACACCTTCCAAAAGCCAGAAGAGAAGGAATTAAAAGTGGTGCTACGAGGAGAACGTCAATATCTAGAGGTAAAAGATATCGAGAATGACCTAACAGACGAAGGTCTAACATACAATTCCATAAAAAGGATGGGCACTAAAAAGAATAAGTTCCCGATGATCTTGGTCAACGCGTCAAAAAGCAACGAAAGCAAAAAACTTTTCCCATTCCAAGATGAACTCGAAGCAAGAGTAACTGTTAAGCAAACCGTCAAAAACACAACAATGCTTCCGATGTCTCAAATACGGCCATGTGCAATTTAGGTGCACAGCGGCCCACCTCCGCTTAAAATGTGCTGGAGGTCATCTCAAGCAGCAGAATGGAAAGACGAAGTGAGTTACGCAGACAAAGTTAAACCTCAGTTGAGCGATGAAATCAGAGAGATTTTAAAAGAAACTTTGTTGGAAATTTTAAAAAACAAGTTCAAAACCAGCAACAATATGTTCAATTTGAAAACCGATTTACGCAAACTGGCTGAAAAGCAGGGACCTTGGGCAACTGGAATTATTCCTAAGAGAGCAGGACAGAATGATACCCCTAGTGTGGGAAACACATTTGAAGAATGGGGACTCTTGGCACATTCCTGGATTCAGGATTACAAGGAGATACCGAGTAGGTAGACCTGCAGGTGGAGTGGCAATCTTATCCAGAAATAGTGTGTACTTTACAACTTTTGCTTTGTTTTAGTGTACAGTAAGGCGGTACGACTTAAAACTGTATCGCTCTGGTGTCTATGTGTAAACCACCGGGAAATAATATATTAGAGGAGGACCCAGTGAGAGTGTTTAGCCATGGGCGGAAAGACAATCGCAGGCGGAAACTATAACAGAACAAACAATAATATCTGACAGAAATCTGAATGCCAAAAGCCAATATCGAAGATTACAAAAAGAGGTAAAAGTTCGCATTGAACACACATAACAAGAAAGCTGGCTGGAGAAACCAAATCGAACAAGCTAATGAAGAGAATGGCAAGTTTTGGAAATTTCTCAAAAGAGTGGGGAGAGGAGGAAACACCAATGCTCCTTTAAAAACAGAAAGTGGATTGGTTTATACAGACGAACAGAAAGCGGAGGCTCTGGCAAATCACGTAGAGCAACAATTTACAAACAATGATCGAATAGACAAGCATCTGGAAATGGTGGTAGCTGAGGCAAACTATGAACCTTATACACGTCGACTTAACAAACAAGAATGGCTCAAAACAACTGATTTCCAAACTGATTGAAGAAAATTAAACCCTAGGAAAGACTGCGGAGAGGATGGCAATTCAAACAAGGCAATTCAACTACTTCCTGCAAATGTAGTCTTGCTATTAACGTTAATCTTCAACGCCACAGTTTCACATCATTTTATCCCAGCCAGATGGAAAAGAGCTACTGTGGTTACCATACCAAAGAAAGATAAGGATCCATCTGATCCTAAAAATAATAGACCCATATTTCTCTTAAATGGCATTTCAAAAATCTTTAATAATGAAGGACACGATGGAAATCTGGTCAGAGAGAGAAAAACTGATTAGAGCAAATCAGTTTGGATTCAGAAGCAAATTGGCAGCATTCTCACAAGCTGTAATTTTAGACGGATAGAAAAAAAAAATTCCAGAAAAGGTAGTAAACGCTTTTCTCGGTGTAGAAAAGGAATACGACCGAGTCAGGCGCGAAGGTCTTGTTTATAAACTAAAGATGATAGGCTTATGCATGGATTTGAAGCCACAGTCAAGTCATACTTAACGGATAGAAAATTTAGAATGAAATTCAACAATGAACTGTGAGAGCGGAGAACAGCAACAGAAGGGCTCCCACAGGGATCCCCATCAACTTATGCACTTATGATCTGGCTTAAAAATGCAAAGGAAAGAAAGACCACAAGTTTCACGAATTGAGCTCTAATGTTTTTTACTTCTTCAGTAGCACGTGTTCCAAAACGAGGTATAGGTTTCAAGCTGGTTTCATAAAACTGGGAAATGTTTCCGATACTACATAAGAAGTTATGAAGTATCGTTGTGACCTTGACTATCATAGGAATGGAGTCAAAGTTACCACAGAACGATTTCAAATATATACGTTATCTTTGGGCCAATATTCCAAAGGCATTTTCTACAATCCTTCTCGTACGGCAGTGTCTGTAGTTATATATATGTACTTCTAAACTAAATTGTCCATCACGCGGGAAAGGTCGCATTAAATATCGTCTCATGGGAAATGCCTCATCAATTAGAACTACATAAAGTACATCACAACCTCCTTCATAAAGCGGCTTATCAGGAGGAATAGCTAAGCTGTAGTTATTCAGTAATTTGTCAATGGCGCTCTCACTCAATATGCCTCCATCACATTTCAATAAGATCCAGTATCAATAGAAATAAATTTATATTCTAAATCAACTAATCCCAAAAGCACTGTCAAATAATATTTTTTATAGTTGAAAAAGACAGAGCCGGAATTTGGTCGGGCTTGTATGGTGACGTGCTTACCATCAATGAACTTTGGCTGCATTCATTTCCACATACGGTCACAAACTTCATTAACAATTCTCGACATTGTACTTTCGCCCAATCTGTAGCTATAACTTATAGTTGTGTAAATATCACCAGTCGCCAGAAATCTGACACAAGCCCAATTATTTCAGAAAAAAACAGTTAAGGACGATTGGAGAAAATTGAGGGACAGTCACCGGAATGCAGTAACTAGAAAGACACAAAGAGTGGTGAGGCTGCTGAACTGCGTAAGAAATGGACGGACGAGGAGCAAATGGAGTTTCTGGTTGCTAAAAATCAACATAGAGAGTGAATATTTTTTATCTTAACTATTATATTCCAAACAAAACCAACACGAGATTATGTTACGTCAATCATTCTTTAATTTATTATTTTAATTAAATTGACCTATTACTTAAAAAGTTTAATGTTTACAGCTTAATGAGAGAAAATACAAAGAGTCATCATAGATTTTAATAAATATTATTGTTTTCAGAGGCAAAACTAACATCCTTCCTTCTGCTACACCTGTGGATGAAGAAGGAATACCTGATACATCTTCTGCCACACCTGATGATGGTGATGACGAGGAAGTAACATACAACGTGCTTCCGCATCTGAACAACAGAGTTCTTCAACTGAACCATCAGCTATGTACCGAGAAAAAAGACGCCGTGAACAGAGAGGATTAGATAAATTATGACAATTCTTATCAGAGAAAGAGAAACGTAAACAAGCGTCAAAGACACCAGATGAGTTGGACTTGTTTTTCACAAGCATTACAGAATCAGTGGGTAAGTTGCCCCGCCATGTTCAACTTCGTCTGAAAAGGACAATTCTTAACAGTGTCACCTTAGCTGAAGAGTCACCACATTCAAGGATATACCGGTTGTCACCAACAGCCCACACTTACGACCCAATACTGACCTAGCAGCAATTTTTCCGCGAACAGTTCATCTACGTACATGACAAATTTATCTTCTCAGTCTCAACAATGACACGACAACCACCAAGATGATTGTGAAACCAACTTTATGGGACTCATGAATTATGAGTTAACTTTTCAGTCTCAATATTATTGTTTCAATTTGATTATTATTTAATTTTACTTTGCTTTATTTACCTCAAACAGACAGCAAGCCGTTCCTTGAGAGTTATTTGTCTCCCTCCAGTTACTGGTTTTTTCCTAATGTCTTCTTCAACGAACACCAACACTTCGTTGAATTCTTCTTTACAGAGTCTAAGTCTTCATAATCTTTAAACCTTTCCTCGTCCTCACTCAAATCTTGCATAAGGTGGTGGTATTCATCATGAAGTTTTCGTTTTTTATTCATCGGATGTACCCAATGTGACATATTGGATACTGAATATAACAGTACCAACTCATCATCACTCGAATCATCGTCATCTAGCCACGGAATACTTTTCGAGAAATTCCCGTCACATCACACAACATCATTTGACTCCATCTCACAGTATTACTGCAGACGAGCAGCGCAGGAGGATAGGTTCCTGAACCAAAACATCTGCATGCGTCCGTCTGCGGTAGTGTACGTTGGCGAAATATCCGTCCGCATGGACACATCCGTCTGCTGCTGTGTGCGCAGATCATTAAGGGTAGGATTAAAATTAGCCAGGTACCAAGCGTCCAACTCGTGGGCGGCCCTATAGAAAAAAAAACAGAAACTCTTCCGCTCTTTTGAAACAAATTGAAGAGTCGAGCTAACGAGCTAATGGTTAGGGTACGAGAGATTACAATCAGTAGATCACGGGGTGAATTATTCTAGAAAAATTCATTGTAATTATATGTTTGTAGATAGTAATGTTCAGATTCAATATCTTCATTAGCCTCTATTAATTCAATTTTAACTCGAAACCTTATTGAAAGATTGATGCATTACAAATTTGACTTATTTAATTACTGTGAGTGTAGTCAAGCGAGTAACTACTATATAGTGTGATATGGTGTACAAAAGCGTGACCATTGCACATACACACAACATCGGCATAAAACAGATAGAACTGCTAGGCTGCGTTCGTTCGGGCAGATGTTTCATTGCACTTTGCAATGGCCAAGCTATACCCACCAACGACATCCAAGGTTAATCATCTGAATATAGAATGGTCGTAGATTTAAACGTAAATCTGAAAACACAAAGTTATCCTCTACATACAACAAATAAATAAATACTCAGCATCATTATATATCATATGTTTATAAGCAGTACAACTATAATTCGAAATTGATGAGAACAAAACACTGGATAACTATTCTACTCCATTAACAAATTCACTGACATTTATGCCGATATTCATACTCATTATCATGAAATAAAGGAGTTATTCTTTTTTCAAATACGCGCGAATCATTATTTATGAGGAGTCCCTCTTCGTTTTTAAAAGAAGTGGATATAATAATTAAGCAAAATTGAGTGTATCCCCAAATGCATTTGAATGGGCCATAAACCGCCCGCTTGTATTTAGCTAATAACTCAAATTAGGTCTGATACGGACATTCGATATTTTTCGACGAATATGGTCACTAAAGAATCCGCATAAACCACTCCGGTTCAAGCCTTTCTCGTATTAACTATGTTTTCGCTCCATAAGAAGTTTGGTCGTTGGTCAATTGAAAGTTTACAATTGCACCTGTTTTTCTTTGCCAAAGTTGAATTACCAAAGCCAAAGGGTCATTTTCGCCCGCGATTCTAACCTGCGCTCCAGTTCAGTCTGCAAGAGACTAACTTAGAGTGCCGGGCTCTTGCGACAAGAAATTCACAATTTATTAGACAATTTATTATTCTCAACCAGCCAAATTCAATTGAATCATATATTTTTATAGTTGTTAGTTAAAATGAATAGTAAACTCGCATTGTTCAAATTCGGCACAGTGTTTGATTTTTGAATGAACTAATTGTAGTATTTAGAAGTAAAATAATAGCCCTATTCACGATTCACGAAATATCTAACGAATACGAACCATCATCAGCAAATTATACAGTCCACTGCTGCTATATAAACACATTGATCCAGTCTGTTCCTGAAGAGTTCCTCTTTCTTTCAAAAGAGGAACTCATGAACCGATTTATTATTCTAAAAGTTTAGTAAAGTATCAACGCATTGATCACAGCGCCGGGCGAGAGGAGAGAAATTACTTTGTATGATGTAGCGGTTCTCGTAAAGTGATGGCTTCCTTTTTATGAGGTATTTCATTTTTGTGGCCTCATTATAATCACATGAAAAAGGTACTCTGCTTTCAACTATGAGGAGTTTTATTATTAATAAGGAATTTTCAAATATGAAGACTTTTATTGTTTTTGATATGAACTGGTTGTGGTTCATTATTTGTCACAATTAACTCGTGAATAATGATGTTTATGCATAACGTTTTCTCGGGGATTTTCTTTTTACGTTGAATAAATAAACTATGGAACTGCTATAGGAAACTAACAATGAATATCTGCTCACCTCATATGAGTTACCTCTTTTGAAGCCTCACGAATATAAAAGAGTAACATAACTTCACCCTCCTAGTTTGAATACGAGCCTCCTAGTTTGTGAACAAAAAAAATTGCTCTTGTCAGACATATTGGACTTATAAAAAAAATTGAAAAAACCGTTCAGCGGATTCATGGTCTACACCAGTCTAACAAATTTCATCTTGATCGGTCCCATGGGGAAGGAGAAATTCTGAACATACACCGAAAAATCGACCCTTCTTGTAATTTTTTAAACGAGTTGCTCCCCATCACTAATACAAATTCGCCATGTCCGCTGGGTAGTGAATATATAAATTTAACTAAAACTAAATTCGGACCGCCGATTCAATTTAAACTGTATATGGAACGTAGCTCGGTATGAGCGTATATAATATTTTTATATTATATGTTTTTAGGGGATTTACATAAAATTTATTTTACAGAACTTAGAATTTTAAATATTACTTTTTACTCGTAAATTCTTTTTTCCGTATCATATTTTGTTCTTTTTTCTTCTCCCATTATTTCCCGTAAATTTTATTAAAGCAATTGGGTTACAATTGGGTAATGCTATTATTCCTATACTGAAACGTTAATACAGAATTGAATTGAAAGTGGCGTAAAACTTGTATCGAAACGTTGATGTTTTTTAGGTATATCTATAAAATACCAAAATCGGGGTAATTCTTATTTTAGTAAATAAAAATTTGCTCTGATGATCGGGATATCGAAACATTGATGATTTTATTTGAATGCAGTGTAATGCTACAGAAAATAACAATCAACTGGAATTTGTAAATTATTTATCTGTTAGACAAAATTAAAATTTTATTAAAACAACCATCAATCTTTCTTCTTCGTCGTTCCAAATCCAGAATAGATTTCCGTCCCATACTTTCTTGCAACCAACTCTCGCCCATTCGTTCCGACTTACTAAATTGAACTACAAATAACATTCGAGTACATCGTACTCTAATTATATTTTACTTAAATTGATATGAGTACATTGTACTCAAACTGAGTTGAGTATATTGAACACAATGCGTGTTGTACTGAAATTATTTTGAGTACATCATACTTCACGTATATTGAGTAGTACTCGCAGTGAAACTAATCGTCATCATCATCAGCCATTTTCTATCCACTGCAGGATGTAGGCCTCCTTCAAATTTTTCCAATCGTTTCGGTTTTGT
>WYDF02010185.1:0-12241 GCA_009867245.2 Adranes taylori
ATGGCGAGTGATAGGGAAGAGGAGAAAGAAATGATTGGGAGAGTGAGAGGATAGATGAATAGAAGTGGATTGGAAGTGAATGTGGAAAAGACGAAAATAATGGTGTGTAAGAAAGGAGGGAGGGATGTAGAAAGGCCGTAGTCGATATAGGGAACACAGGTTTGAAATAGTAAAGAAATATAAATATTTAGATTTCTTATTGGTCTAAAATGGGTCGTGTAAGAAACACGTAGAAATGGTTACGAAGAAGGCGAGTGGGTTATTGAGAGAATGAGGATGATAGGGGAGAGAAAGTTTGGGTAGTCAGTGAGAATGAGGTTGAAGATTATGAGAGTATGTGTGAATAGTATAATGATGTATTGAGCAGAGGTTTGAGTGATGGAGGAAAGAAAGAGGATGGAGAGACTTCAGCTGCATGTGTAAAAAGGATGTTGGGATTGGATAAATATACTAGGAATGAGATTGTAATGCAGGAGATTAGATAAGTAGAGTGAAAAGGATGGTGAAACTCGAGGGGAAGGTGTGGAAGGATGAAAACAGAAGGTTTATGCGGGAAGTATACAGTGAGAATGGATGCATTAAGGGTAGAATAAATGTGAGAAAGAGACTCGGATGGTAGACGGATAAATGGCTTCAGAAGATGATTGGAAGTTGCGGTGCTGAGAATGAGATCATGGAAAGGATGAGGGATGCTGAAAGGCAAGAGAGAAAGAAGGAAGAAATAATGAAAGTAGATATAAAAGGAAGTATAATTGGATTAGGCATGAAGATTGGATAGCTAAGTATCAGGATTATGCATGGCAGAAAAAAGAATGATTGCAAGGTTTAGATGCCGGAATGAGGAAGGTGAAAATAGGTATTGGATGAAAGAACATGAAAGAATGTGTAGGATATGTGGAAAGAAAGAGAAAAATTTATCCACTGGATAAATTAGTGTGAAGGGATTGAGTGGAGTGAAGAGGAAGTGAAAGTGGGGGAAACATAGTGAGTAAGTTTGGGTAAAGATGGAAAGAGTTTAGGAATAATGAATAGAATCAGGATGGAAGTAAAAAAAATATAATAAAAAAGAGATGAGAGAAGGGGTAAAAGGAGATATAAATAAGAGATGGGATTAAGTAAATAATTGGGTAGAGGTAATAAGGGGTAATATGGGAGTGAGGAATGGGGATGACTAGGAACAAGTAGGACGACCAGGAAAATTAGCCTTTTATTCTTCTGGGAGGAGATAAGAAAAGATATTCTCGTTCTTTGCTTGTACTTTATTTTATTTTATTTTTATAGAGGATTGAAAATGCGTTTAGGCAAATCTAGTTACTTTTTTGAATCTAGTTACTTAACAGGCTCCGTTGGAAACAACTCGACTAAATCATCAGTATATTACATTTACATTAACTTATACATACTGCTTTTTATGTTTTACCGAAATATCTATAGATTTACGTAATTCGTTTATTTTAAGTAGAAGATTAAATACAAATATAAATATTTAGCTTCTCCCATAAGGTAATTTAAAACGCTGCATATTCTTCATGTTTTGTACAAGAAACATCATATATACAAATGTACTTTTTCCATAAAACGCCATTGTAAAAATACGAATAGGTAGTGCAGTAAATGTCGTGGACTGTTAATTAATATATTCGCTCTACTGGAAATCGCTTCGAATCCTCAGTCCATAGCGTACTTATAATAAAGACACAGATTTCATTAAATCCATGCGATTATAATAATATTACTTAAACACCAAGCGCCATCTTTCGCAGAATGTGTAGCACTATAGGCAAGCAATAACGCAAACTATATGCGTTACCTACATGTGGATTTTTAGACTTTGAAACCGCCACCATATTTAAACTGCTGGTTGCTTAAACTGCTGATTGGAGAGTGTCAAACACCTACACCTACCTACCTTGCAAGCAACGACGCGGAAACGGGTTTGGAGATTTTGTGCAATTTTGGACTATACAACACAGGAATCCCTTTTCCTGTGGCCAATTTGGTTTTTCTTTTTTTCTTTCAATCGAATTAGGATAAGGTCTCGATGGTTGGTGGGATGTCTCGAATCCGCCGTTTGCAACTATTGTGCATGCATGTGTGTAGCTGCGTGTATTAGGCCACACATGCGCAGAAGAAATTTCGTTCATCGGACTCTGCTCTGTAACCAGCTGGCCCACCCGATTCTATACCTACTGGCGTTGGGATGTTTTCCTGTTTGTCTGTATCTGTTATTTTATGCCTTGTGTAGCCCGGTAGACTCAAGCCTGGTAAACAGTCTAGCTCCTCTCTTAATTTGTTGCGGTTTATTTATTTACATTGGTGACTTTACTCGTCCCCCAAGTTGAAGCCATTTTCAAGGCGCTCTTTCTCCTCTAATATGTCACGGCATATCTTTTGGCCAGCTTCCCAATATTTATCTGATACTGCCAATACAATTGATTAAGTTTTTACCTGACTGCCCAGAATGTTTTTTGTTTGCTCTCTCTCTCTCTCTCTCTCTTCTGTTGTATTTCTGAAAATAGGATGAGAACAGGGCATACCAGTTTAATACCTGCATTAAGTTTTAGCTTATTCGCCTTTGTTGTATCTCACACCAGATTCTAACATTTATGTTGCCGATGATCGTATAGTTTATATCTAGTACTACCAGCAAATGTCACTTGAATTTTTATTGTCCAATAATGTATTATCGTAATGGACATTCCATTTACAACCTTATATGCAAGGAATAAAGTCATTCAAAATTCTTGATAATTGAATGATATTCAATTTGATAAAGTTTGATCAAAATTATTAATTTTTATGCGAATTCATTAAAATATATAAATTAATAGATGACATGCCACATAATTCCAATAAAAGTCTTGTGCTTACCCCCATACTTTTGTGAACCAGTAGAGCTAATTCAAAATAAAAAATTTAATCGCATTAAAGCATCTAACCTTCAAGTTGGTTGAAGCTCTACTCGTTCTATGTAAAAGTATAGAAAATATTTCTGGTGCTGAATGGCGGAAATTATATCGATCACATAAATACCACAATTCACAAATATCGATCACAATATCTGATAGTGATAATTTCTGACTCACATATTTAAATAAACCGCAAAAAATTTCTCACTTGCCTTGTTACTGTCACTTCTAATGAAGAAATAAACTTAAAGAAATAAAAATAAATTGTGAAGCACTCTGTATATATAAGTAAATGGAATGCAAAGTTGTCGACAAAGAACAATTAGGAGGAATTCCAAATGAGAGAGGTAGGAATATTAACAGCTAGATAGATGCACAAGCAACGTACAGATGTACAATTGAGGTATAATTTTCCCCTTGAATATTCTATTGTCTTGTAAATCCCTTTAATGATTTCACGGGGATAACTCTCACTGATATGACATTGCGATCTAAGCGAGCGCTGCATCCAACAACTGGTATTGCCTGTTTTCATATAAGTAAGTTATGCACATTAATTTAACAACTAAGTGAGCTTTTCTTTATCGGTTTTCATTAAATCATGTTGTAGATTTATGGCTACAAATTTAAACTCTTAAATAATGAATACCAAATTAAGGTCTCACGCTAGTGGACCTTCTTTTTTAAAAAAATTATTATTTATTAAAAAATATATTTTATAAATTAAAGATTTTTTATTTTGTTGTACTTATTTTATTTTCTTATTAACAAGATTATATAAATGACACTTAAATACGTTTCATAATTTGCCAAGAACGTTTCAGAATTTGTCAAGATAAAGCAATTTATTTAGTTACAGTAATAATATTACGTTTTACTTGTTAAATTCTTTCGTATTTATTATACAATACTTATTAAACTCATTAAGCAAAATTAACAATAAAGGTTTGTACTCTAATTAATATTTATAACATTTAAATTAATTAAATTGCAATATCATCCAAGTTTAAGATGGCTGCCGCGCTCTATATTACATACGTAACTCTATGCGGTTCCATGATGGCGGATGTACGAATAGATATGAATTGTTATTCCGGGTGTCTCCGCTATTTATAGTATACTGATCGACATGAAGTTGAAGTATAGAGATGCGGGTATTATTCCTAAGCTCCAAAAGTTTAGTACCACTATTTTGTGTTATAGAATATGTTTCAATGAGACCAGTCCTGTCATTGGCAAGCTCAAGATTTTACAAAGTTAATTTTAACCTTAAAAATTATATCTAAATATTTTAAATTAATTTTCATACCTAACTTCATCCTTACATATTCAACATCTATTGAGCTTTAGAAGAAACCATTTTTATGCTAATTATAATGAAGAACGAACCAAACAAATTGTTTTCAAATTTGGAAATTAGTGGGTGTATAAATAATTATATAGAAATGAAAAATATTTTCATTTTCATTATATAAATATATGTTTTAATTTTATATGTGGCATCATTTTTAGTGTGATTATATTTTTTATAAAACTAATTGTATTTTAGTAACATGAGGATAGTTTGGATGTAAAGCCAGGTTTGAACTGATGTAAACCAAGTTTAAATTCATAACATTCGGGAATTGTTATAGCTTGACTAACATTATGAATACTTAACAATGTAATTCATAATATAATCTTAAGTGTAGATATTAATATATCAAATTTAATCAAAAATAATTTAACAGATTTTATTTTGTCTAATTTGTAAGTTTAATTAGATTCTCAATTTTTCAAATTGAACATATGTAGCAATTTAAAATTGAAGTGAAATCATAATTTGAGTATTTATTAGTGCAGGATTAAGACAGTTGCGAAGTCTGTAGCAAATGTGAACAAGAGACCTTTGGTTTGCTTTAGGTAATTACATTCATCTCGTATATTATAAGCCAATCTAAAATCATACTTGATTTATATAGACTCAAATATAACTTAAGTAAAGCTTCGAATTAAGAACGAATAATTTTATATTACGATTGGACGTCGGAATGTATTCATTTCCGTTACTAACTAATTCAATTACATTTTACTTAGAAATATCTCACACGCATATTGCGCTTTCAATTGTTTTACAGGCGCACTGCGAATCTTCAATTATAAGTTAGTTAAAATATTATTTTAATTCTGGTTTTACATTGCTAGATTCAATATGTATATAATTTATTAGATATTCAAAATTCATTTTCTATTGGAACATAAATCAACATTATTTATGATTCCAAATTATATTATAATGTATTAAATTAAATATTCATTTTTAAATTCAATTATATCTTTAAGATTTAACATTGATTTGGATTTAATAATTTATAAGTAACTTTATTTCATATGAGGAGCGGGAATCAGTTTATAAGTTTATTCCAAACTCCTCAATTATTTTAAAGTTTATAATAAAAAATAAAAATACAAAATCAATTCTATTCTTTATTTTCATCTACGATTCAACTAGTTATTAAAATCAAATAAAAACAAAAGAAATTTAAAGTCATCTCGAATAAACTTGTAAATATTTTTCAGTCAAAAATAAATTATTTAAAAAACCAACTTTCCTAGCAGGACACTTAACTAAGTTTGAGATATAAAATAAAATAGCACATTTACTAAAAACATTTGGTGATTTAATATAGGCAAATTTAGAGGTAATACTCAATATTTCTATGAAAATTATTTTCTATGTTCATTAAACTCAGGTCATTCAGACGTTCTTGTCCCACTGTGATCCTTAATTCCATTTTAATTCGCGTTAATGTTGAAAAGGAACGTTCTTCGCTGTAGTTGGTGTTCATCAAACTCCAGTAAATGCGTAACACTATTTCTAAATTTGAGAAACGATTCTAATAAATTTTACGTTAAAAGTTTATAAAATTGAAGTTCCAAAGCCTCGTGCCTTTTGCTAGTAGCAGCCACATCTATTTTGAGAAGCTCAGTGAACTGCACCAATTCTTTGCCCAGATTGTCTTTCATATCGTCGGGATAAACACTGACAGTAATTGGATTTCTTTTTAAGATTTCCTCTGCCCTTAAGGATTTTAACTGCCAAAGTACTCCAAATACACTGGTCACTTGATGGTACACTTCCATGCGTTTACCTAATACAGACAGTACATTATATCACTTATAACAATAAACACCTAAATTTATATATATATTCATGTGTTTTATTTCATACAACTTCATTGAGTGTAGTACAGCCGCTGAAAAGATCATAATTTATACTTCGTATATTATTTATTCTTATTAAACAAATTTTCTTACCAACAGACCTTGTATGGAGCTGCTAACGACTGCTGAACAGGATCACTTCAAACCTCGTCGTACCTCGTAATCTCGTAGATCTTACTCGTAGATCTTCAAACCTCGTAGATCCCATCGTATCACTTCTGATACCTTGCACAAGCGGGAATATGACATCAGGATTTCTTTTTTCATCTTAACTTTAGCACCCATTTACTTTAAAACTTTTTGAACTTCTAATTTACTTAAAACCGCGCTTTGACAGGATCGCCATGCGATAAAGTTACGTTTGATTGGTAAATGAAATGAAATTAATTAAACTAATTCGTTTTATTTACAATATTTACAATCTAATTCTTCATGTTTGTACGTGACATTCAATAATGCAATTGAGTAAAATGATGAATAAATTAATAATAATTAATAGTTACATTGTGAACTGTTAATTACATTGTGTGCTTGTAAGCGGCTGTATTTCCAGCTCATCTTGCTGGCATTGTCATAAACTTTGCTCTCGGCAATCTTTAATATTAATACCATTGCCATTAAAAAAATCTAATAAACTTTGAGCGAGTTGTATAGCAGTATGGCCTTCCATATCCAAGAATCTTACAAAATTATTGGTCTAGATGACAGGATATAGCATATTATCAGGGTCAGTATTTGCATCTCTTAATTTAGTAAATAATGTGATCTAGTATGACGTATGTCTCTTTCCTTTATTTGCATGCATATGTATATGTTCGACCAAAAAAAAATCTAATTAGCTATTAATTCTAATATACCTAATTAATTTCCATTGTAAGGTGAACTAATAATTTCATCACTACCCAGAAATGTAAGACCTCGTTTCGCTAAAACATTATAACTGCTGTAATTCGTTCTAAGAGTATTCGCCAACATTTTTGCTCGGTCTACATTTGGCAAGGTGAGAATCGACACACGAATCCTTTGTTCTTACGAACTAATAGCGAAATTATTGCTTGTCTATGCAAAATGCTTTCTTTATGTCTTTTTAACGAAAAATTTGTAAACCATTCTGAATCGTCTCAATCAGTAATTTTGCAAACAAACCAAAAAACTTTTCATTTAGTTTCTAAATAACACATCAATGTCGCACGTGATTTTTATTTGCATGTTTATACCTGCGCGAAAAATGACCTCTACCAGAAACGTGTTTTATTTTCATGGTCGTACATTTTCTCTAAAAACACAAAATTACTGTCCATACGCTGCACTTCGCTACTTCCTTTCGCTATCCAATAATCTCGATCAAAGTTGATCGGCCTTCACCAATATTATTTGAGTACATTTTACTTTCCTTTTGTTTTAAATCGTAAAAGATGTTGTAACATCGGAAGCATGTGATATGCGTTCGACCTCGCTTTGGTTTAAAGATGACATTTCTTGGTCTAGAGGACAAAAAATCGAAACACATATACAGCAATTGAAAAGTTGTAAGAGTAAGAAATTTTAACATTGAATGCATTTTTAGTGAAACTGGAAATAATATTAATCACGAAATTTGGGAATTTGTTTGCATATTCCCAAATTTTGTTTTGATCAGTTAAAAACTAACAATTTTATCGTGACGGTCGACCATGTTCATTTGTTAATATAATATTAAATTATTTAAAATGCACCCCTATGGAATTTATTATTGGAGGCATGTCTATGGAACTTTTCGTACAAAAACTTATGATTTATTACTGTACGTTATTTTGGACTTGGACTATTTTTTAGAACTAAAATTATAAGAAGATTTTTTAAGATAGATTATATTTAACGAACCATTGAAGCTGCACCTTTCATAATGGATACCGATTTACAGAAATTGAGAGGGTACCAAAATATGAAGTTCAATACATATTTGAAGTCGCGATATTTTCGCTTCAAAAGATATAATCATCTCAAACGTTTTAAAATACAAGCTTATAGCGTATTTAAAATTGAAAGCACAATTTAAAATAGAACATAATTTAAAACTATCAAAACCGTTTAAAATTTATAACAGCTGTATTATTGTCACCATTGATCAATAACAAATTGACTTCCTACCCCATTATGAAGTAATAATCCGATGTCAAGTAAATAAATATAAAGTTTAAGAAGCTCTGCAATAAAACAAATTTCTGTGGAAAATTCATTTATATTATGCTCGTAATAATTAGGGGCGAGTATATATCATCAGGGTGGACATTAGTCGATAAATTCAGTTGGCTTTTATTCACAACAAGTGTATAACAATAGCTCGTAAATCAAGTCATTATGTCCCTGTTTTTGTGTTGAACTCTCAATATTTGACATTGAGATTACATTAGCTTTTAATAAATCTATAAATTTCTAGTTTTGATTATTATTTGCAATGAAAATTGTATTATTTACTAAGAAGAAAATTATATAAACTTAAAGTTATTTAATGAATTAAAACAAAGTGTTCCAAAAACTCCATATATTTAATAAGTTTAAACCAAAGTCTCCAGCCGGTGACTGATGACAATTTACACAGCTATGAGGATTGAACTTGACATGTTTCGGGGAAACAATTACCCCTTCTTCAGAAGAACTGAATAAATAGCTAAGTTAATAACAATAAATTGATTAAATACATGGAGTTTTTGAAACACTTTGTTTTAATCCACTAAAATGTGGACTCCAACAGTGAAACGTTCAAAGTTTAAAGTTATTTGTTTAAGAACACTTAAAGTTATTTGTTTACTTCAAAAAGTAAGCAATATACGAAAAGTAATTTGGAATGTTATAATAAATAATAAATAAACCTTTATTGGCATATAAAAAGCAAACTCAAAATACAGTGCAAAATACAATATTGAAAATACTGTTCAAAATATCATGTAATGCAATACAATAAACCATTGTATGAAACTTATCATACGTCTTATTTCCCCCTCACGAGAGAAGGACAGGCTCCAACTTTCATTCCTCTTTCTCCCTCTCAATCGTCCCATTCTTCTTTCCCTCTTACCTTCTTCTATTTATTTCCATTTTAATTCCTTTCATTATTTCTAATCCCTTTCCCTTCTTTCCCAAACTTACCCTCCAGTGTTTTCCTAACTCCTTTTCTTTATCTCTCCACTCTATCCCTACACATTATTTTATTCAATGACTCTATGTTTTCCTCTTCCTTGCCACATATCATTCACATTCTCTCTTGCTCATGCATGTAGTATTTGTTTCCACTCTCCTCGTTACCATATCTAAACCTTGCAATCTTTCTTTTCTCTCCCATATTTAAACCCGGTCTTAAATACTCAGCCATACTCTCCTCTTCCACATCCATCATCCTTTCTATTAATTCATCCATCACTTGTTTGCCTTCCATTATATTCTCATACTATACTTTCGAAGACCATCCAATCCTACTATTTATATTTATTCTACTCCCTATCCATTCATTCACTCCTATCTCTCTTCCTATCTTCATCATTCCTTCAATGAATACTTCCGTTACTATTTATTCCCTTCATCATTTAATACCTTCCTTTCAAAATTTACCATCCTTTTCAGACCAGTTATCCGCCACTTATTTTTTCCTATTTCCTGAAGAACTATGTCACTCGGCGTATTTCTATCTAATCCCAGCATCAATTTCAATCATCCACCCTGCACCCTCTCTATCATTTACCATTCGTCCACCGCAGGGCTACTCCTCCTTACATCCTAATATTATTCACATATAATTCCATTATCCTATTCCAAATTCTTACTGTTCCCCGAACTTTCTTTCCCATACCAACCTCATTCTTTACATTGCTCCCATTGCCTTTTTAGTTATCATTTAGAATCATTTGCGCCCAAATGAACCCTGATTAACTATAATTTTTTACTTTCTCTATTCTTTCCCCTCTACATAAAATTCATCCTTTCTACATTCTCTCCCTCCCTTCTTATAAGCCATAACTTTTGTTTTCACCACATTCATTTCTAAATCTCTTCTATCTAAATACCTTTCACCCTCTCTATCATTTCATTCAATTCTTCTCTTTTATTCGCCATACCCACACTGTCATCAGCATATGATAGAGAGCATTCCAACCTTCATCCCATCAGATTGCTTCATCCCTTCATCTTCATCATACTTTTCTCCTTCCAACCTTCATCCCATCAGATTGCCCCTTGTTCATGACCTCTTCCAAATTTGATAAGTATATATTGAACAAACTGGCACTTAGAGGACATCCTTGCCTTACTCCTCTCTTGTCTTGTACCATTCCGGTACCTTCCCATTCACTCTGATCCTAACTCTTGTTCCCTCATACAATCCCTTTATCATTCTTATCATCGCATTTAAAATTCCTACTTTTTTGTATGAGAAACCACTCAAACAAAACATAGAATGTATAAGTTTTGGAAAAAAAACATGTAGTAGGCAAGGGTGTCAAAATGTTGACAACCTTGAAGTGTCTTTTGGTTGTGCCAGTCATAACGTCTCTTGAATTTTTGTTTTGTTGCCATAGATGCTGTAATTCAACAAAATAGTCAAATGAATTTGTATGATTTATTTATGTCATACTTATAATCGTAAACTTAATTAGTATTATCACACAGCTGTCAAAAGTACTCCATGGCTGCGGTGTCAAGAAAGGACAACACTGCCCTAATGTGCGGTATTATCCGGTATATCCGGTGGCAATCAGTTTCTTGTAGGATGTTCCACCACATCAGTCGCGGCAAAATCAGCAAGGGATCTTCCAGGTCACAAAATGTTGACCTAGGTACTTGATTGTAGATGACCATGGGAAGTGCACACTTCCACTTTTCCAAAATCATCTGTGCTTAATCTTAATTTGATAGCGTTGGAGATTTTTAACTTCGTGGCATTGAGGTTATTGTGCGCTATCATTTGCCAATCATGAAAACCCTCCATCACCATGATTAGAAAAGGAGTGGTGCATTTCGGTGTTGCCATGATTTGCACTAAATCCATGGGCATTACTGCCTTACATCGCAGCTTCCGTTTCTCCACTAAACGAAAATCTCTGTCACAAGCCAGGAATGCATGCAACTTTACAGGCAAATTATGTTCAATTTTAGCAGATATTACTTTCGCCAATAAGGTGAAGAACATTGCTAACACTATCTGGTTTTTATTTTGTGCATCGCTGCTGCACCACGACAGCTTCCTCTTGTTTGTGTTAATCTCCGTCGTCAAAAATTTGTAGACGCAGTGGGCTATTTCTGTTGAACCACTACCTCCCATGATTTCTGTCCAAAAATACATTATACCTTTGTCAGTTTCAGAGCCATGTATTTGTAAATTGCAACATGCGAGCTGCTTGAAATAATTCATTTCTGAGTGTCTAAGCTGTGGTATATAAATCTGCTCCTAGATATCGTAGCTAATCACACAGGCATCAACATCTTTTGCGTTTCGGATGTCCTCTTGAGCCTTCACTGATACTTCTGACCGTCTATGATGAAGTTCCAGCTGTACTCTTGCCTCTTGCTATTAAGCACCCTCCAATCCTTTTATCTGCATGTTCAGTTTGTCACAAGTGAGCATATTAGTCAGGAAGATTTTAATACCACTGCCTAGAAACAAGAAGCTTAGGCAGGAGGTATCTTTTTCGCAGTATTTCTCTAGAAATGCTTGGTACATTCTTGAAACATTTAGGTCTGGAGAGAGACAACGTGATTCGCTTTTGTTTGGCCTATTTCAGAATGGCCTATTTCAGATGTAAACGACGAAATGCGCTCAATAATCTGATTACACCATTCATTTATTTTTGTTGCACTTCTTTCGCCACCCCTTTTTTCACTATGATTCCCATTTGCTGAACATGCCGCGGTGTAAAACCATATGTGTCACAGAAAGTCTTTAAACAAACTTTAACTTCTGAAGAACCAGGTAAGGGCTCCGTCGTTTAATTAGTTGCGGATGTATGAATCGCAGATGGTAAAAGTGTTGTTTTTCGTAGTGTGTTATAAAAATTTAGGCGTAAATTTTTTTTAGGAGTAATGGAGGTACAATTAACTTACATCTGCAAGTTACCTGTTAAAGAATGTGACATGACAGACGTTTTAACAACGGATGT
>WYDF02010196.1:2653-13690 GCA_009867245.2 Adranes taylori
GCTTTTCGTTGGGTTCCGCTACGTTCGGCTTGGTGGGGGGGGTGGTGGGTGGGGGGGGTGTTGCGGTGTTGGGGGCGGGGGATGCCGACCACGGATAAAACCATGGTCTTAATATCGCCAGAAACAATTTCTTCTGTATCAGGATGAGCAGGGCAGTTGTCCATTTCTAAAAGCACTTTTCGAGGCAGGTTGTTTTCTTTTGAAATCTTTTCAACTTGTGACACATTTCAAAAGTCATGGAAAAAATGTCTTTAAAAATTTTAGCGTCCATCCATGCATTTTTATGACTTTTGAACAGCAGAGGCAGGCTAGGAATACATTTCTGGAAGCACGAGGCTTGGCAGATTTTCCTATCATCACGAACTTTAACTTACAATCCCCGCTAGCATTAGAGCAACCCATGAGTGTGACACTATCTTTTGACCTTTTAAAACCAAGAGCGAAAGACTCTTTTTAAGAAGCAAGTGTTTTTGTAGGAAGCATGCGGCAGTTCAAGCTCGTTTCGTCACAGTTAACAATATGTTGAAGTGAGAAATCTTCATCTTTAATCAGAGCTTCGAAATCGTCCGAACTATAGTATAATTGCCTAATTGGACGTTAACTTCTCAGCCGATCTGTTTAACTCCCTGATTCTAAACCTTGTTTTGCAGCGATAAAACCACCCTCTGTTTGCTATAAATTCTTCTTCTCCGGCTTTAAACTTTTCGTGGAATTCAATAGCTTTTTCCTGTAGCTTAGGCTCAATTACTGGACATACTTTGCTCCTGAGCTGTGTAAACCACATAAACAAGGCACTTGAAGTTTTTTCAAGCTCTCCGGTTTTCATATTTTTCGTTTATCACTCTCGTTGTGTTTTCTCGAACAGAATTTCAGTCCGTTTTCTTCTCCATTCTCCTACGGTCAATTCTCCCACACCTCAATATGAAGCCACTCTTTTAATTGTCTCTCCTTTATCGATTGTAATTTAGTCTCCGAAGACACAACAATCCTTTTGCGTTTAGGATTGTCACGTGTCATGTGCGTTTAGGAGTGCCTTTTGCGGTTAGGACTCACGTAACCAACACAAACAAATCAAAACAAACTGTAAACGAACTGTTCACTACCACAATGAAAAACGATCTATGCGGGCCGTCCTCTACCACTACAATCCTTTGTGCGTGAGCCGTTTCTATTTTTACACTACTGTGACTAATTTAATTACAATACAATATTGTACTACTACATACCTCGGTTAACCCGGAACTCGGTTAGTCTTCGCTCGGATAACTGCGGCTTTAATTTTGAAAGAAAAATGTTTCACGTTAAATAAATTGGTTTTTCTGAAGATTAGGAAAATGAAACTCAAAGAATATATTGCCAACGTACAAGAATTTTGTTGTTGGTTTTTTGAAAGATAAGTCAATTTTATCCTGTATAATACACAACTGTCTGAAAGCGGACTACAAATGAATAGAAATTACAGTTTTCAAATAAATAGTTTTTCTTGATTTTTATCAGCATGGTTTATATTTTTCCATGCGTAGATGCATTTTGTGTCATGAAGTTATATCATTCTTCATGAGAACATTTTCTGCCATGAAGTGATGTTATTCTTCATGACGCAAAATGTATGTACGCGTCGTTCATACAGAGTTAGATCGTTCATCAAACATTTTAATAATAAATTCGTTTCTGTGCCAATGGTTTTCCGACTTTGCGTTGATGAGTAAACGTGCGCAGCACAAATGACTGGCAGCCATCTTCGCACAACCTATACTTCAAGCGATTCAAAATATGTACATTATGTGATTTTACTGGATATACATATGCCTTCAAAATTTATTCTGGTGTTGGAGATAATAAGATTTCCAATGATTTTCTAGATCTTAGAGCACCATCTAATTCTGTAGTCTGATTATCCACAAATATCCCAAATTTTGTATTAAATCACATCACTCACTTTGATAATTTTTATATTTTTCTTGGCTTGGTTAGTTGGGGGAGTATGTTGGGTTAGTTGGAGGACTAACCCAACATACTCCCCCAACATTTCCAACATATGGAGGAGTATGTTGAAAATGTATATAGTATCGAACTTTCCTCTTTTTTATGGTATGATACAAGGACCGTGCGACTTCTTTCAACTTATGTAAGAGTAAAACCATTTATATCCAGAAACATCGATGTCCTTTGTACGTCCGGTGGACGTACAAAGAATCCGGTGGGACAGTAAGAAAAACCGAGCAACATTATGAAATAGAGCGCCCGCATATTGTACTGGAGTACAATTGGCACATGGGAGGTGTTAATTTGATGGGTGGATTACTAGGACGTTCGAATGAGACAAGTAAATGGTCTAACGGTTAGACCATTTAGACCAACGGTTAGAAGATAGGGTTAGACTCTAACCCTATCTTCTATCGTTTTATTAACGTTGCTATGGTCAATGCTTATATTATATATCATCAAATCAATCCTTAAACGAAAAGGGTCAAGCTCGCAGTATTTAAGGCGGAAGTGGCAGAATTATTATGCAAATATGGCATTGTTATTTATAAGAAAAATGTAGGTCGCCCATTCACAGCCTTGTCACTTGTTTCTCCAAATGTCAAAAAAAAAATCATATATTCCAACGTACGCTATTAGAAATGACCAGATGGGTCACTGATTTCATTTGCGAAACCAATCTGGAAAGAAATTGTACTAATATTTAAAATGCACTTCAGAAACACTAGCTTTTTGTACCAAGTGTAATCTAAGTTTATGTGATTTACCAGCGAAAACATGCTTATATGATTTTCATAATAAATAAGAGAAAAACAGAAATAACTTTTATTTTTATGATTTTGTTTTCACTGAGAGTCGACTTTTATGTTTATGATTTAATTTTTTGCTTTATGCATATTATTTGTCTAACATAAATTAACTAGACAAGAAACAATAATGTATTTAAAAATTAATTAATAGTTTAGTACAATAATGTTCAACTTTTATTTTTGCCTACCTCTTGTGAGCTAAATCCCAATATTAAGTCTGAAAATAAAATATGTGTGAATGTTGTACGTTTCAGTGTTGGAGTCCTCATTTCAAAGAAATAAAATTAAATATTCCAATAACTCAATATATTGCATACATTTAACAAACCAAAGCTTCCAGTCGGTGAATGATGACAATTTACTCACCTAACTCACCTACGAGGACTGAATGTTTAAACTTGACATGTTTCGGGGAAACACTTACCCCTTCTTCAGAAGAACTGAATAAATAGCTAAGTTGTTAATAACAATAAATTGATTAAAGCAAATAAATAATACCTTCAACATGTCTTTAATGCCACTGTGACAAAATTAATCTCTTAACATTTTCGGTTTTGAAAAATATTTTTTTTTTTATTATAAAATGTAATAATTTACTATATACATTTATAATATTATAGTAGCAGAAGCTACTAAGATGTTTTAGACTATTTTAGTTTTTCATTTTACAATTTGTGTACGCCATGATTGATGCTGTACTAAAATGTTCTATAGACGTTGTTTACGGAAATAGACTAAAGCGAGTGATTCCCCTATAGATAATTTAATGAAACATGTTTTGAATTTTATAATAATTTATTTGGACATTTAAATTATTGATTTTCTCCCATCAAAATACCTTTAGAAAAGTTAATTCTGTTATACATTAATTGGATTATTGTCATTACATATTTACGAATTGAAATTTCAAAGAAAATATTGAAGAATTATCAATATGTCAAAATATATTTCAAATATCAGACAGTTAGTAACTAATAGTGTATATAAACCAATAGTGTATATAAAAAAAATTAAAATAAATAAATCAAAATAAAAATACAAATAAAAATAAAATAATAAAAATAATAAAAAAAGAAAAATAAAAAAAATTAAAAATAAATAAATAAATAAAAAATTAAAAAAATAAATAAAACAAAAAAAATATTGAACAAAATTAAACATTTAAAAAAATTTTAAAAATAAAAAAATAAATAAATATAAATAAAGAATTTAAACTGATGGTACTATTCGATTGTTAGGGTACCTCTGGATCCACCTTTCATTACTTTACTTCATTTACGAAATTTAGTTTGTGCGTTTGACCTTGTCAAATTGGTTACTAACTGTTTGATATTTGAAATGTATTTTGACTATCCTTCAATATTTTCTTTGAAATTTCAATTCGTAAATCTGTAATGACAATAATCGAGTAAATGTATAATGGGATTAACTTTGGTAAAGGTATTTAAGCAAATCAATAATTTTAATGTGTAAAGTATTATAAATTTCAAAAAATTAAATTATGTATAGAGGGCATTAGTCTCTTTAGTCTATTTCCGTAATCAACCTCTACAGAATGTTTTTGTACAGCATCAATCATGGCGTACACAAATTGTAAAATGAAAAAGTAAAATTTTCTAAAACATCTTAGTAACTTTTGCTACTAAAATATGAAAAATGTATATAGTAAATTATTACATTTTATAACCAAAAAATTTTTTTTCAAAGACATTAATTTTGTCACAGAGACATTAAAGACATGTTGAAGGTATTATTTATTTGCTATAATCAATTTTTTGTTATTAAATTAGCTACTTATTCAATTCTTCTGAAGAAGGGGTAAGTGTTTCCCCGAAACATGTCAGGTTTAAACATTCAATCCTAGTAGCTGTGTAAATTGTCATCATTCAAATTATTCACCGGCTGAAAGCTTTGGTTTGTTAAATGTATGAAATATATGGAGTTTTTGGAACACTTAGTTTTAATTCATTACAATTCACGTTCTTTGTTACAAATTTACTCTCTTCTAAATTAATTAACTCAAGGAAAAATTAATGCTTTACATGGTTAAAATATAGCTGATGAAAAGTAATCAGCGCAATATTATGTTTACAGACGTAAGCATCAAGTTTCCGGAATGAAGCCTAAGACTTTCGGTAATAATTATTTGCAATTGTATTTTTTATGCCTCATTGAAATCCCTTGTTTAAAATAACGCTTGTGATGTCCTTTGAAATGACACATTCATTTTGTTAGTTTGGATAACTGAACATATTGTATATTTTTTATTCTCTTTAAAACACTCGAGTTGAGTCTAGTATTGTAAAAATACGAAGGTTCCTTTTTATATTTCGGGATTTGGTAACCCTAGTGAACCTTAGTGCTGCCAACTGACAACTGTCGTAGAGCTTGATATTTATTACGGTATTTCTACCTACGACCGCTATTGTGTTGTTTTCAGTTACTTGAAAAATTCATCTTAGCCAAAAATGGAATTAAATCGCGAACAGTTTCTTGTGATAATTTTTTATAACTATCGACGTGGATTAACTCAAAAGCAGTGCATCAATGTAGTTAATTCGAAAGTTGGCCGTAAAGCACCATCAAGGACCAATGGTTATGGATGGTTTACGAAATTCAATCGTAGCCGCAGTTCACTCAACGACGAAGTACGTGAAAGTCGTCCAAAATATGTTGTTATTCCGGTAAACATTGATGCTGTGAGTGAACTTATACCGCAGGATCGTCATGTTACATGCCACAATCGTGAGATTGTGACATTCTTGATCATAAGTGAGACCAGCATACATTCAATAGTCCATTTGATCTCAAAAAAAATTGTTTTCGTTGTATCCTACATAATATGACAATCACTCTAAAAGAGACTCATGACAATTAGTCAAAGCAATGCACACAAAAAGAAATCGCCTACTTTAAAACATGTCTATTACATCGTGCCTGGCAACAAATAGTGGATATACGCGTATAAACTCGAAAATAAAAAATAAACATTTTTTTTGACAATCTGGACATGTTGCAAACGTACGTACGTACGTTTGCAACATGTCGTACGTCAAAACGTACGTCAATGGTTGCAATTGCAACGTGCACAACCATTCATTTGCAAGAAGTCTTCGGAGAAATAATGAAAATTAACCCTTGAAGTTCATGACAAAGCGAACTCACACCCATCAGTTCAAACCGGTGACTTTTTGAACACTCACAACGTCGGTTTGATGGGTTTTCCTTCGTTTATTCCTAATTTGGCATCGAATGACTTTTGTTTGTTTCCACGCATAAAAAATAAATTATGAGGTCAACATCTTTCGACATCTGAAGAACCAGTTGAGGCTTTCAAAACGCTTGTTTCGGGGATATCCCAATCGCAGTGGAAAAAGTGATTCGAATTTTATTTAAACGAATACAATAGTGTATTGATCTTAATGAAGAATATTTTGAAAAACAATTAAGCCATATTTCATGATAAATATTTGCTCTTCTTACGCAATCCTGAAATATAAAAGACAACCCTCGTAATAAAGTTATTCGTGCTGCTAATTTGGCCTATTCGGAAAGAATACGCGTTTACAACAACGTATTATAACTTTGTTCCAGCAAACGACATTTGAAAACCATGACTTGAGTTATAATTTCAGTTGTAGTACAATTATAATAATTATATAACGAATAGGACTACCAAAACATAAATTCTCCAATAATAGTACTTCATTTTAAAAGTCGAAAGTAAGAAATAAACGAGAAAGAAGAAATAATAGTGTATAAAAAACAGTGCTTCGATTTGATACTTAATAATATAATCGACCAATCCACTGGCTTTAAACGACCATGTGCATGGTCGTGGCTTTCAGTTCAACTCACTTCGACTCAACTCAACCGTGTTATTATGAGCCATTATGGCTTATTGCATGTAGTAATACCTGTTCTCTTCCTATCACGAACTACATAAAACGAAGAAAACTACATATTGTGTTTTTTTTTATAACTTTACATTTGTGTATAAAAACTCAGCTTATTTCAGAGTACAGCTCCGTAGTATAATATATTTGAAGCGCCACTTAGTTGATTATTTAGAATGTGGAATTTGAATAATCTTTGAACTATCAAAACCTGTCTTAGTACTCATTCTAATTCATTAATGTGACGAAAACTTAAAGTACTAGCAGAAACATCACATCTTGCCGCTAGAGCACACTTTGTTTAAGATGATCTTTGTTCACTACAATTATCAATTAATCATCATTTACCTTGACTTGAGACAATTGTCACAAATGGCGTAAACAAATCTATTATTACAGAATATAATAACCTTCGGAAATATGAATTCTCGGGCACCAGGTGTGAGACCGCACATTGGAGCCGTTTTTTTGTTTGATCCGTCCTCAGTGGACTGCTGAGGGCACGGCTAGCTACGAGTACGTGACTAGTCCAGGTGATTGTTTCGACAGCTGCAAAATATTCTAACTGCTAATTAATAAAACAGCATTAACAATTTTACAAAATAACGTCTATTAGTCTATATTCTAGTCAGTATAAAGAAAGAAATATAAATGCACAATTAAATGTCAATAATAAACAAATGTCAAATTAAATAAATGGCGCAACAATTGCGGATAGCTAAGAAACAATAGTGATTCTATCATAAATAAAATAAAATTATATAAAAGTGGTGGTGCTTGTGTAGCAGTACAAATGTGCGGTGATAAAATAATAAAACTCTGGAAAGCATATATAAATAGTTAATAATTCAACGGGAAGGCGGGGATAAATATAAACAGACTATATGAATTACGGAAAAGGTAGGTATCCTCGGAGTCTTCTAGAGAGGCGTAATACCGCGATGTGCGCTGTTACCGAGTGACTAAACTAACCCCGATGCGCACGGGCTAGATGTATACACTCTAGTTGTAGAGGAAATAGGTTGGTGATGGGTTGAGAAGAGAAACTAATCTATTCAATATGCATGAAATTCAGTAAAGCAGCATACGATATGTAAAATCGCTTACCAAACGCATTATTTTCCCCGTTACTGTCGCTGCCTATCGCGTTGCCTGCTGTCTCGGCCTTCCGCTGACTTGGCTGTAGGGTTACCGAAAACCCGGGCTTTGAACCCGGCCGGGTTCGGTTCGGGTCTGGTCCAAAATCATATAGTATAAACATACAGAACAGATAAAAAACTCAAACGATCATATTATTTTATTGCAAATCATTACATTACTTATAGGTTATGTTTCCCTCTTAATGTTTAGATTATCTTATACAATAATCTTATTAATGTTTAAATTAGATTATTCTAGTGGTGATCTAATTTTTGTGCAAAAATTATTTGATACCGAGAATGTTCGCTCATTCTCGGCCAACGTTGGTCTCACCGTGCAAAGCGCCTCATATACATAGTATCTCAAGATTTGTTGTGCGCTTTTTATCTTTCATAGACCATATACGTATGTAATACGTATAGGTATATGAAAGTTAAAGGATTCATGTTTTGATATTTTTTTCTATTTTACCTTAGTACGTCTCTTGTATTGAAAGTACTGCTATCCGTTAATATGCAATAAAATGAGGGGGGTTAATATGCAATAAAATAAGAAACAATTTTTCAGATAAAAAGTTTTTTCTAAATAAGTTTTTGTTGCTCAAAAAATTAAAAGGAAGGTTGCATTTTCGATGACCCTGCGTACGTATGTGCGGAAGTATGTTCAAGAATTTTCCTTTTCCTATGGTACCTATCTGGATGAAATTTGGTAGACAGGTGTAGCCTATGAATCCGCAGCATTGTTTGTATAATATTTTTTATAAATCCAATATGGCGGACAGGAGCCATTTTTTTTATCAGAAATTTCGTATTCAAATTACGAGCCTGATATTTTGTGCACAAACATTACCTTGTATTATGCATCGAATAAAATGTCTCATGTTGCTAAATTATACAGGAAGCTGTGTTGCCACGTTTGAACTTTAACAAACTTTTTGAAATATCTCAGGAACGATAGAAGATAGGACATTCGAATAATTTTATTGTATAAGCAATTCTTCATTTGTTAAAGGTCCTTCGATTTTATTTGAACAATTCTGTTCTAAAATTACATTTTAACATACATACAGGGTCTTTTTTGTTTTGCAAATTATTGTGGTCCATTTTCGCAGAAACTTAAAAAAGGATTTGGAATCAATTTCTTGTATTGGCTCTTTAATATCTAAGGGATTATGTGAGTTTAAAATATTGCGTATCTTAGCACCGGAGTAATTTGACCTTGAAGAAAAGTGTAACCTAGGTATCTGGGTTCTCTAAGTATCTGGGTTAGTATGGTAGCTAGAAAAATGAAAATTGGGGAACCTATGTAAGGCTAGGGGCTCACAATTTTGCCTCCGCCTTTAAAATCTGTAGTGCATCTCCTTGTCATTTATTTTCCCACGGTCATATGCTATATATTTTTAAATGAAACAATAGACGTATGGATTTAATTTGTATTATATTACATATACCAGGGCCTTACAATTTTTTTGAGAGTCTGATATATTTCATACAAGTTATTTGAAAAACTAAAATATTTTCCAAAACAAAAATTAATAAAATATATAAAAATTAACTTCCCTATGTTTGTGCTCACAAAATTCGAAAACTACTCGGCCGATCGAATTGAAATTTTGACACAACGTGGAATTTACTCCATATAAGAAGAATATATTATCAAAATACGAGAAAACGAGAATACTCGAATACGGGAATACTGGAACTAGGGAATAGGGGATAACGGGAATAAAAAAAATATCTTATTACACAAAGTTGCATATTTTTACACAAAGTTGCATTCGAATACGCGCGTTTTTTTTGTATACTTAATACGGGAACACTGGAATACGGGAATATGAGGATACTGGACAAGGGAATAAGGGAACACATGTTCTCGAAGTTTGTTGGGCCATATTGCCATATGTAAAACCTTAGCAACAAGATTCAATTTAACATGTTATTTATTTCATAAAAAAATTATCAATGACTCAATTTTAAACAAATGGCTCTGGATAACTTACTACGAGATTACATATCCAATGAATTCAATGTTAAAAAACTGATAATGTTCTTGACTGTGGTGATTCAATCTAAAACATATATCACACAATTTTAATCAAGCATAACTTCACTATTATAATTACTGCTACTATTTTGTCATACTATGAACTATAGTATACAGCTTTATGGAGCTAGAAGGTTTATGAAGGTATTTATAGTTATTAGTTACTCTATAATTAGGATTATTTCCAAGTATTTAACTATCAATGTATTTCACTATTTATAATAACTATTATTGTTAAATTCTCTATTGACTCAATTGTTTATTTATTTACACGATTTTATTATGTACACTCTTAGCTAAGATTCTGTGGGTCACTAAGTAGTTACATGTACCTTTTCATATATTGTAACATTGTAACATCTTTTTATATATCGTACATCCATTGTCACATATTGTAATGTTGATTCTAGTCCTGATGATGGTTCTAAAACTAGACAACCGAAACGTCGACTGATATAGACGTGAATAAAGCCATTGTCCAATAACCGAAAACATTTAATTATTATTAATTATTTATCTGTTAATGAGAACAAAACCACCTACAAATCTAATTCTATGAAAATCTTGGACGTCCGTCTTGATACTCATGTGAATGGTTCTGTCATATAGACTTTCTAACCGCTAAGCTAAGCAAAATATGTTACTCACTAAAAGTTCTATCCACATATTGCAGCACAAGCAGATGGTAAATTACAGCAAGTTTTGCAGTTTTTTTGGCTTATGCTGAATATTATGGTATGGGGCTAGTCAAGGTCTAATCATTGGAATTTTTGCATTACATAAAAGAGCCTCTCGTACTATATTTAATCTGAATCATCGCATAAGTTGTAGACCAACATTTGAAAGTGAACTTTTTTTAACTCTATTTGCTGTCTATATTTATTTAATTCTATGTTATGTACACAAATATTTTGTCTATTTCAAAGTTAGTAATATGCGTTACTAAGAATGCAAAACAAGCTACAAAAAACTATTTGTGTTAGCACAGCACAGCCTCTGCACCTACGAGCGCAGTCTATTTATAGCTGCTGCACGCAGTATAATGTACTTGCTGATCATATAAAAGGCTGCACTACTTTTTGCCTGTTATTGGGGCACTTCCCAATAGATTGGAAAACTGGCCAAACGGTCATGATTCCTAAACCTCGCAAAGACCTTAGACA
>WYDF02010207.1:0-13689 GCA_009867245.2 Adranes taylori
CAATAGCCACACAACCAATCACAGATAACGTCAGCACAAGAAGAATAACCAGATCCTATATAAGAAGCAACACACAATAAGTTCTTCAGTCTTTAAAAAAGCCTCGATAATGCCAGATGAGACTTTGGATGTACCATACCATTTTCCATTATCGAAAGAAAAAGATAAAAAGTATCGAACTAGATGTAAACTTGATACTGCTAGTATTTTTTCTTCGGTCCCTGATGATGGTTATGATTATTGATAATGTTGAGGCAGTTGTTCAGCCATTTGAAGATGTGAAATACAGAGATGTGTGTGATGGGGATGGTTGAATGACCTGAACCTAATCGCTGTCGCCGAAGTAATACAGGAAGAGGCAGCGTCGGTGACCTTCATGGGTGGCTGGGTAGAGCCATCCTTTTCCCGGACTTGGTAGGAGTGGTACATCACCAGGTGCTGTTGGGGGAATCAGCGAACCAGTTAATAATGGTGAATCTGCGGATTGACTCTGGCAGCTCTACCAAAAGGCGCGCGTCGTCCATGAGCGACGTAGGGTGATGGACCTCTTAAGGATTGTTTTGGTTTCGTTGGTTTCTTGTGAACGATTCTTTGCGGCAATCTTCTTCCTCTCAAGTCGTCCTCCTCGTTTACGCATCGGCGACACGGATAGTAAAAGGATAAGTTATAAACGAAATGTGAGAAAAAGAAAAAGAGAGACGAAAAATGAAAATGAGAAACTCAAAAGTCTGCAGAATCACAGGTTGCGTTGATTAAGATTGATGTTTATCATTTGATAGTAGATATTGTTTGTAGATTTTTATTTTTTTTAGTCGATTTAGAATGAATAAATCTACAGTATTTCACTCTATATTTTATATTAACGCAGGTATTAGTAGTAAGAAAGGGTTATGTTACAATAATTCAGAATAATATCGCGAAAGGAGCTAAAAATCCGTAGCCTCTTCATCTGCTTCCGAACAATAATTTTTATATTCAACACTAAGGTAAAAGAAGGGGTTGTATATCCATAACCCCTTCATACATTTAAAAGTGCCGCTCAATCGGTGTGGCGCATGACAACACTTTTTGCTTGACGGTATTATTTATTTATGCGATTTATGCATTTTAAGAGTTATGAATTTTGTAATTATCGATAAGATTGCTTTTATTTATTTATAAAAGAAATAGTTATTTAATATTGCACGTTTCTATATTATATACTAATATAGATAGAGTTTCTGTTATTAGATATATTTATGATACGAGTCCAGAATTGAAATTGAATGGAACAAAGTGAACGTGCATGTGTAAACTTATACTTGTGTGTCTTCAGAAGAACTTGTATGTGTTGAATTTAATTATAACATGTAGAAATTTATGTCATTTTCCTTTGGTATTTTTGGAAAAAAAATTAATTATTTGAATAACTATTATTTGAATAATTTATATTTATTTGAATAATTAATTACGTAGAAACCAAGTTATTCAAAAAAATATAAAAATTTCCAAAACTATTAAAGAAAGACATAAATTTCAACATATTATAGATAAATTCAACACATACAAGTTCGTCTGAAGAGGTAATTGTTTCCCAGAAACATGTCAAGACATCATGGATGGAAGCAATTAAAAATGTTTTATCAATAAATACAGTTTTGGAACACTTTGTTTCATTCAATTTTAATACTTACTTAACTTATAAATGACAGCTGCTATCTGATATTAACAAAAATCAACAAATCGTTTATAAATAACACTCTCGTCTGGCTATAATTTTCGTATGTAGTTTATAAACTGCACCAGCAATTAAAGGGTTAATAAGTTGTGTTTGTTTTGTTTAAAATATAAAGTAAAATGTTGTCTCGTAATACAAATTGAAAATCAACAGACAACAAATAGTGACTTTGGCTTTTAAGAGATTCAATTATTGTAGTGCAAAATCGGAAATAGGCATCTACGGACATAAATTATGGTATGTAATAAGATTATTTTTTGATCTGCTAGATATCATTTCATACTAAATACTTATTACTTCATTAATTCTTTATATTTAATTAGATTTTTTTTTTTAGAAGATGATAGTTATAGTGACTACAATGAACGAATCAATCGGAAGTGAATATCTACCATCAAAATCAGGTAAGAAATCTGACGAATCTTTAAACAGAACCTTAGCGTGTATTACAACTTAATGAAAATCAGGTTGAAGAAGATCTCGCAGCAATAACAACCATTCAAGATATAATTACTAGAGGTACACGTAGAATTTACGATTTTCCAATCAAGCAAAAAAGGTCAACAAAACGCGTAAGAAATCCAGACACGTGGAAAAAAAAGCTGCAGCTATAAATAGAGAAAAAGGAAAAAGCAGCATCTCTTATAAAGGTGATGTGATATCAGCAAAAGGTATCTGTTCTGGGTGCGTATGCACCGAAAAATGTAGGCTGAGATGTAGTGCCAAATTTAATTTCGATACGAGGCAAAGTACATTTAAGTTAGAAATAAATTCAAAACATGCATTATTATGCAGAAGTTTTAATCCTTCATCAGTGGCGCGTGAAAAGACAAATGTTAGACTTAAATATACACTGGTAATAAATAATTCAGAAATTCTAGTCTGCAAACAAGCATTTTATTCTCTGTACCAAATAAGTCGTAAGAAGGTGGATGTTATAAAAGTAAAACTTAAAAATTTCCGACAGATGAATCTGATTATTCACGGAACCAGTAATCTACATAAAAGATATTTACTTACCTCCAAATCTTAATATATCATTTATCAACAAAAAAAAACAACAAACAATTTCTTCGTTACAAAATCTTACGAAAAATGTCTGAAGTTTAATTTGTCGTTTTCACATCCAAGAAGTGACATGTGACTCAGGAAATTCAAATGCAGAGCATAAGAAAAACGTTGCTTTAGGTTTCCAGTTGATGTCGAAAGATCGCAAAAATGCTCAGGAAGATAATAAAGTGTGCTATGTAAACGTTGCAAGAACCATGCTTTTGCCAAAAATTACTACTTCAGAAGTTCTAGCTTTGCCAAATATGGTTCTACAATCTTGACATTCACATGGTAACAACTAAAAGACATACATTAGTAATGCAGACGTGGACGGAATATATTGCTGGAAGAGGAAGTGCAGAAGTTGTCAGCTCTTTATGGAATTGTATTCATACTGACGAAGAAGATAATACAAAAAAAAAAGATTATCATATGGTCAGACTCATGTGCTGGCCAAAACATAAATTTCCATATGATCTGTTTTTATCAGGTTTTAATTGAGGGGAATAATTGACAAAATTGACCACCAATTTCCAGAGGTCGGACCGAAAACTCGATCGGATAGAAAAAGTTCTAAGAAAACATAGCACCATTTTCACGCCAAATAAATACAGACAAATTATAATTTGTATCATATGGTATCATATCGCTCATCGCAATCGATGAAACCTGGATATGTGACTTCGAGTCCGAAATGAAGTCTCAGAGCGACGTTTGGAAGATTCCAGATTCGCCGAAAGCACAAGTTCGTTGCCGACAGCCGAAAATGAAAAAGAAATTATGATCTTTGCCTACGATAATAAACGGGGTGCAATCGGCACAGATCGAGTTCCGACGGGTACTAGTATTAGTGAAGCGCACTACAATAACTTTCTTCAGAATGTCTTGCGCCCAAAAATCCGTGAACTGCGTCCAGGAATATTGCAAAATAGTGTGTTGCACGATAATCCGCACATCAATGCACCCATTATCGAACTTTTCGAAAAATACGGCTTGGTACAGCTCCGCCACCTGGCTTATAGTCCTGATCTGACCCCACCTGACTTCGATCTCTTGTCCAAGCTGAAGGAACACCTTCGGAGGGTGCGTTTTCCGACGCTGGTAGAGCTCCGAAGAGAAATGACCCGACATATTCGGATGCTCAATAAGAATGGGATGATAAACGGAATCCAAGTATTTCCGCGCCGCTGGCAAGCGTGCATTGATAAGGGAGGGGATGATATTGAAAGCCTGCAATTACTTGTATCTTCTTCAAAAAATATTTTTTGAGATAGAGCCAACTGAGCTTTACTTTTGGGACAACCCTCGTAGTAAAGTGGATTATGAATGCGTGTAATAGGGGAAATAAGTAAAAATGAAATGAAATAAAGACGGAGAGCACGGATTGACTTCTTTCTCTTCTCCCATAAATAAAATAAAAAATGAAGAATTTTTGTTTTTTTTTTTCTTGAAAAGGAATTATTTCTCTCTCCAATCAACGTTATTTTTTTGTTTAGAAGTGAATTTGTATAATTTTTTATTTGGAATTTATTATTAAGTTATATTTGGTTTAAATATTTTCACGTGCAAGAGTTCATGCCAATAAATATTTACTTATTAATGAATATCAGACAGAAAGAAACGAGAAAAAATTATATTTGAAATATAACATTTATTTTTAGAAACCAATTTTGAATACATTTTAAGAACTATAAGAAATAAGTCATGAAATGAAACAATAATGTAGCTGAAGGGGAATAATAAATACATATAACAATATCATCTAACCAATAACCTATAAGTCAATCAAAGATATTATTTTGCAAGTTGTACAAAATGTTAAGTGCAATAAACATTTTCACAGCGCAACAAGCGATTAATTATAATTTAAATTCTTTGGAAAATCTAATTTAATGTTAAAAAATTTGCATTCAGTCTCTGTTATATACATATGATTTTTCACCAACTTTCATAATTTCTTCCAATATCGTCCTAGTAGATCATAATTACAAATTAGTAGATCATAATTACAAATATTCCTAAAAAATATAATAACTACCTTTTAGACAAATATTTTGATTATTAGGAAACTAAAATACGTAATGAAAACATTGATTAATATGAACCTTATAAAGAGATTTTTGTACTCATACAAGATTTAAACACTGGTATTTTTTTAACATAAAAATTAAATGTATTTGTTTAAAAGACAATACAAAACGTATGACTAAAGTATTCCCCTTGTTCTTTTAGTTGCAGAAATTAATTCTAGTTTGTACACTAGTGGTAATTGTTTATAAATACTTCATTAATCACATTCAAGACTTATTGACTCTGCTTGACTGGGACATAATTCCAAAAATACTTTTTCAATGTATGCTCTCCTGGAACAAGATAAGAAAATAATTACGTTATTTAACAAGCATAAAAATACAAATTCAACTACACCATTTCCAACAAGTTAGCAAGTGTTATAGGAATTTCGGTATCTACAGATAAAATTCAGCAACTATCAAATGAAATTTTGTTTTTACAAATCCAGCAGATATCAAATGACATTTGGTTTATATACATGAATTTCAGAATTTATTTTATGTTGCTGTAGAAACGCTTACGTAAAATAATATTACTGAAACGTCAATTCTTCACATCTTTACACCTCAATTTCAATTAATGTTATATTAAATGTACTTTCTTATTTTTAATTAAATGATTGCTATCCGTTTCGCTTACAATATAAGCATCTTCAGACTTAAACTAAATAAAATAAAAATTAGGTACTAATTATAAAGAAAATAATTAATATTCACTTTACTTACGAAGTGTAGCACTGAGAAATTATGAACTAACTGACAAGTTATTGTATGGATCGTAGTGTGGTGAATGAAGTTTGTTAGGGTTATATGATGTGTGTCTCTGTTTTCTGTTTGCATGGGTGAGTCTGAAGTGTGATGTAGATTATGTTTGAGAAGTGTTAAATCAGTTTTATGTTTGTTTGTTGTTTATGTTTTGGAAGGTTTTGAGGAACATGAATAACGGTGTTCTTTGTTGGTGAAATTTTTATTTTTTCTATTTCGAGGGTTTCTAATACTTTTGTCCTTTTCTTTTCTTCGAGTAATAGTTTTAGGTTTTCTATTTTAATTTTGTGGTTATATTCAAAACTATGTCTTCCTACGTTTCATGTGATTGGGCTGGTATGATTTTGTCTTTATAGGTCTTCCAGTTTCGCCAATATAGGTGGCGTTGAAATCCTACAAGTGATTCTGTAAACTCCATTCTTGTCATTCATGTCTGTTTTTGTTTTTTGCATTGTAGAGTAGATCGCTTATTTTATTCTTTGTGTCATCCACATTTTATGTGGTATTTTCTGAGTTTGTCAGCCCTTTTTTTCACTAGATCTTGGTATGTGAATTTCCTGTAAGTGATCCGGTTTTTTCTTTCGTACTTTCTGGGTTGCCTCTTGTTTTATTTTTCTATTTTTAGCATAATTTTGTTTATTATGTCTGGTTTGTATTCGTTGTTTATGGCGATGTTTGTTATTGTCTTTTTTTTTCTTTTCTTGTTCGTTTAGGAGTAAGTTGTTAAGTCTATTTATATAAGCGTTGAAGGCGACTTATTTGTGTTCTGGTGGGTGATGTGAAATTTCTGGTATTATAGTATCACAGAAAGAAGGTTTTGTATAGATGATAAATGTAAATTGCTGTTGAGCTTTTGTGATGGTTAGATCTAAGAAGTTAGATCTAAGAAGTTTATTGTCAGATTCTAATTCTTGTGTGAATTTAAGTTTGACGTGTATGTTTATGTGCTTAGAGAAATTATTGAGATCGTCTTGGGGCCTTTCCAAATGTATGTAATATCGTTCATGTAACGTTTCCATAAGAATATGTTAATGGCTACGTTGTGAATTTTGTCTTCTATATTGTCCATGTAGATATTGGCTAATAAACCTCAAACTGGGGAGCCCATTGAGGTTCCGTCTGTCAATTTGATATTTTATTGTTGAAAATGCAAAAATTTTGTTATAATTTGTAATTTTTGAATATTTTCAATGTCTTTTGGGTCTGTTAGTCCATTTTTTAGGATCTGTTCGGTTATATTTATAGGAAGCTATTATATTTAAAAGCCGTTATATTTATAGATTTGTTCGGTTATATTTGTAGGTGTCTTGTTAGTTCAGTGGAGTTGTTTATTGTGTATTTCGGTTTGTAGTTGATATTTTTGTTAAATATATGGTTGATTGTTTGTGCTATTGTGTTTGTTGGTGTATTATACAATGTGGTTATTGTTCTGATTTGAATATTGTTCTTGTGCAATTTGGGAATTTCATATACCTTTGGAAGTTGTTGGTTTATGGTTATTAGAGGTATTTTGTTAGTAGGGAATTTTGTAATTGTTTCTTGAGTTTGTTTTATTGTATCTTTGGTTTTTGTTGTGAAGGAGGTTAGTGGGTTCTCTGTTAGTAATGTGTAATTGTTTTCGGTGAGCAAATGTTCGATTTTGTGTATATATTCTTGTTTTCATTATGGCTAGTCCGGCTCCTTTGATGATTGTTATGTAGTTTTCTCATATTTTCTGTTTATTGCTTCGTTTCTTATTTCTGTTTCTTGTGGATGATGTTTAATTGCTGCATCTATTTCAATTGCAAGTATGCTTAAGTCTGGTGAATTAAGTTTAACGGCATATTTGTAGCCTTTGTTGAGCAGATTTTTTTCTTCTTCTGTGATATTGGCCACGTTTGTAAATCTGTTGTGGAATGCTGATGCTTTATTGTGTTTTTATTTTGTTTTTTGAGATTTATTAGTTTCTTTGTTTTTTTATTTGTGTCTCTGGCTTTTTCATTGACTATGAGATTTTCTGTCTTATTAATTAATTCTGTTATTTCAATATATTGCAGTTCTTTGTTTAGTAGATGGTATGTGTTTTTAAGTTCTATGCTTATTTTATTCAATTTGGCGTAGTGGTTGTGAATGACATCTTTCATTGTTTGTTTGTTTGTTGGGATGTTTCCGAAGTTCACTGATTTTGTTTTTGATGTAGATTTTTGCAGATCTTGGTGTCAGATTTTCTTTTATGCATTTATTTATAAACCAAATATGTTGTAGTTCCTTCATTCTCAAATCCTTCCAAAACACTAAAAGCAACAGACAAACATATAACTCACTTAACCAGTCAAACATCACACTTCAGATTCACCCACGCAAAAAAAAACACAGACACACATCATGTAACCCTAACAAACTTCATTCATCACGTAACCACCTATACAACTTGTCAATTAGTTCATAACTTCTCAGTACACTTCCTAAATAAAATTATAGGTTAATATTAATTATTTTCTCTATAATTAGTACCTAATTTTTATTTCATTTAGTTTAAGCCAAAAGATGCATTTAGTTTAAGCCTAAAGATATTTCATTTAATATAAGCGAAGCCGATAGCAATAAATTAAATAAATATAAGGAAGTACATTTAATATAACATTTATTAAAACAGCCTTATTATGGATCAACGAACGTCAATAACTTCAATTTTAGTTTAAAAAGTCATATCAAGTATGATTTTAAATTAAATAAATTCATAGATTATTTTCTACGTATCATATAAATTCAGATGGAGATGTCGTGCTCCTCTGATGAACCAAGAAGAAGTAAGATGTAAAACATATGCACGACACACTGAAGGAGATCGTAGGCGAGTAGCGGCATTCGCTAACCACGGAGTAGACTGGGTTGTTTTAGCAGTCTCGCTATACAGCAAAGTAAAGCCGACAGTACTCTCCGATAAGGAAATCTATTTAATTGTTCAATGTCTAGCAGGAAATTGGCAAAATGATCTCAATATCGATTATAGGAAATTATTTGGGAGGAAGATTGCTTAGTTTCAAAAAAGTACATTACGAACCGACAACAATGAATACTCTGATGGAGAATAAAATTAAGAGATCAGTGTACGTTCAGCAATTGAATAATTACACAAGAAGGAAAACAGGTGGTATGGATCGACGAAACTAATTTTAATGTATGTTGTCGGCATACTCAAAGGACGTCCCAAAAAGGAAAATCTTGCGGTGCAGGAGCTTCCTGCAAATAGAGGTCTAAATGTCCACCTTATACGCGCAATTACGCAACAGGCGTAATTCTCCTCAACTGGTTAATGCATAGCTGAGTAACGTTTATAATGAGTGGGCGCGTTTAGGCGATTTAATCATTGTACACATGCACAGGCCTCACATGCATAAGGCCCACCTCGTTTTGCAATCATATAGGAAATTGAACAAAGGCGCCTGTATAATGGACTAGCTTACGGTCTCACTCATCTTAAATCCGGGTCTTTGTAATCGAGAATGCACCGTCCCGTAAGTGGTATATCAGTAAAATTACTGGGTCTTTCTACATATTCACCCTTGCTGAATCCGATTGAAACTATTTGGTCAAAAATATAAACATACGTCAAAACCCATCTTGATATACCAAACTTGGAACGCCTAATGTACCTGGAGGGAATAATTGATCAAGCCAAAAATACAATAGTAAGAAGTGATGTGCTCGCGCGGCTCAACATTCCACTAAGTATCATGCTGCGGCTTTGGCACTAAATGATATACAAATACAAACAAGAATTTGAACCTTGTCAAATAACATTTTGCTAGATGTTACATTGGGGTACTCTATACAAAACACGACAAATAGAAATGATCGAATACATATTTATTGATGCTAGGGCTCCTTACTGAGGTCATCGAAATACAATTTTACATTGAGCCAATTCTTTATACGAGATGACTCTGTTAAGCATGTCTCACAAGGCTGATTACCGAGACAGTTGATCACGCAGACAACGCCGTGAATGCTTCAAAGTCATCTCGCATAAAATGCACACATAATTTTTTTAGATATCGGCTGAATTGCATTTGGAAATGATGTAGTAATATAAAAATAAGCACCACTTTACTTTTATTAAAAAATAGGTACATATTTCTTATATAAACAATTGTTAATTTTTGTATACAAATTGTTAAACGGTCGAGTAGATTGTAATAAATTAACCGGCAGTATTAAATGTAAAATTCCTAGACGATATCTGAAAGATGCCATTGAGAATCCCTTGCTGAATCCGATTGAAACTATTTGGTCAAAAATATAAACATACGTCAAAACCCATCTTGATATACCAAACTTGGAACGCCTAATGTACCTGGAGGGAATAATTGATCAAGCCAAAAATACAATAGTAAGAAGTGATGTGCTCGCGCGGCTCAACATTCCACTAAGTATCATGCTGCGGCTTTGGCACTAAATGATATACAAATACAAACAAGAATTTGAACCTTGTCAAATAACATTTTGCTAGATGTTACATTGGGGTACTCTATACAAAACACGACAAATAGAAATGATCGAATACATATTTATTGATGCTAGGGCTCCTTACTGAGGTCATCGAAATACAATTTTACATTGAGCCAATTCTTTATACGAGATGACTCTGTTAAGCATGTCTCACAAGGCTGATTACCGAGACAGTTGATCACGCAGACAACGCCGTGAATGCTTCAAAGTCATCTCGCATAAAATGCACACATAATTTTTTTAGATATCGGCTGAATTGCATTTGGAAATGATGTAGTAATATAAAAATAAGCACCACTTTACTTTTATTAAAAAATAGGTACATATTTCTTATATAAACAATTGTTAATTTTTGTATACAAATTGTTAAACGGTCGAGTAGATTGTAATAAATTAACCGGCAGTATTAAATGTAAAATTCCTAGACGATATCTGAAAGATGCCATTGAGAATCACTCAACCAACTATGGAATGCGTATACTTTCAGTCGAGCTCTTTATTTAATAAGAATCATCTGAATATAGCTTATAAAACATTTTGACTTCAGTTCTGTTTCGTATATTCATGTTTAATAAAAGTATTAATATTTTATGTAATGTTTCTTTTTTCTTATTTTATGTTTCTGATATTAATAATATTATTAACTCTTACAATGTTTTACTGTCAACTATTTATAAGGCCTATTAGTAGTTCATTTATTTAATATACTTTAGGTCAGTAGGAAGAGCATTTGACCGGCAATTAGAAGGCATCGGATTCGAGTCCCGGGTATGGTGATTTTTCAAGACACAGAGAGTAATATTAATTTTCAAAATCATTAATACTTTAGGTTAATATTATATTATTGTCACTGGTATCACTGAAATTATTTATATAAACATTTTTAAGCACCGCAAACGTGAAAGAGGAATTATTTATAGGTACTCATTGTTAGGTAGATAAGTAGACATTGTTAGCGAGACAAACTCACATGCGGTCTCCTCCAGGTCTCTGGAATTGGATGAACCCTTTCTTGGGTTGACTAGCTAACTAGATCAGCCTTCTCGAATCGTTTGGTCTTCGTTTCGATCTTATATCCTCACCTATTTAAACTCTTAATCCAGATTGCAGAACGACTGTTTCCCTTTTTTTGCGGATGTCCGCATCTTAACTGGTCGTTATAAGGTGAATATATCGGATTATTTCAATCAACGTCTCTTGAGATTGTAGAATTATATCCAGCAGATTGTCCGGATTTAAAAATATTCAGAGTTTTCCGCTGTCCTTTCTTCGTTCCATGCCTTTCAATAGAACAGCGTTTGCTTGAGGTTATCCGCGATGGCAATGCAGTGCTCTCAGGATCGTGACCGCACACATACCTCCGTACAGTTATGATTTATGCAAAGCATCCATGCCCTGCGAATACTAGCATCAATAGATAACTAATTCTGCGTGGTAGCGATTTTTCATTTTCAAAGGTCGGAAATAAGTCTCCTGCTCCAAACACCTTCCAACCTGTTTGACCATTTTTCTCTCCACAATTCCTCAAGATTCTGTCTCTAATCGCACTCGCCCTTCGTAGCCTGTTATTTACATTCGTTACTTTGCGCTCTGTTTAAGGCTTTTGTTTCCTTTTGCTTGGACTAACATCTGCAATAAGACAATAAGTTTACAACGTTACCGCACATTTTATATTGGTATTTCTACTTTTGGCATAATTATTGAGAGAATTATCGCTCTATTCTATGTGGTTTTGCAGCCATCCTTGAATCCTTAAATTATATCGGTTGCTCTCCAATCCTCAGCGTAGGCGTATTGCCTCGCCTTTTAGTTACTAGCATATTAGGTGCGAACTTTAATTGGTTCTCATCCATCTATCATTCTTTTAGACTCTCGTTCAAGACTTCCCCGGTCTCGTCTAATATTACTATACCAGCGAAAATCACTTCATTGGTTAAGCGTACGCCCGTCTGTCCTTCTGATGTATTTTATCTGTGTCAGTGGAAATCAATTAATTCTAATTCACTTAAGCTACAATCTTAATTGTTTCCGCAATGTTAGTACACCATTTTTGGACAACATTCGTACTAAAAATTAGAAAGACCTAGTGGAAGAACTTATATCTGACTATAAAATATTGCATTCACTCAAAATACATTCACATTTTTTCCAACAAATTTGCTTTTTCCTTTGACAAAGGAGGCTGATTTCTCGAATTTTTTTTGTAGGAATGATACAAAGAACAGTAGTCGCTATAAATCATTATATTCTCATAGCGATCTGTATAAAATGTAAATTATTGAGAAACTTTACGCAGGAGACAATTTTAAGAATAATTATCGTATTCAACGAAACGAAATCTATAAAAGGAGGATATTTTCATCTTTGTAAAATACTCACCATAGAGAAGTGGTATTATAAAAGTCGAAAAAAATTACATTAACTCATTATTGCATTTTAAAATTTTAAAAACAGAAGTTATTTACTAAGTAACTTACTTTGCTTCTAAGCCACCCCCTGGAGGTAATCCTTCAAATTCTCCACGGTTTAATTCTGCCATCATGCGATAAAATGGAATTTCCGGTTCTTCGGTAAAATTGTCTACGATTTCTGAAAATCCACAGAATCGATATCGAAAAATTGATATAATCGTTTAGAAATGTGTAGAATAAAACTACCGTTTCGAGAAATTCTTTTTTATTTAAATAGCAACAATTGTACATAATTAACAGATACAGAATTAAACAATAAAATTGAAATAATTTTACTATTTTTAGTCAATTAATGTTGACATTAATTCAACTTGGTTTAAGTTTAATAATTAATCGGAACATTCTCGAAACAGTAGGTTAATTAAATGAAGTAAATTATTCCTAATTTAAACAGGACATTTGTAGTCAAAAATTGACTAAAAATAATAACGCACATAATACATAACGCATTATTAATTTTAATATTAATTATATAAATTTCTAAACTTTATTATTAACTTCATGATAGGTGAAGAATAAAATCTGATAAAACATTAAGTTTATAATACTTAAATAGGTCATGATAATCTAAACTTCCTAGTAACCTAATGCTGCACTAAATTGCCAATCGAAAGTCTGACATTCTTTATTTAATCGTAATATAAATTTTGTAGGCTAGTAAGGCAATGAAATAAAGAATTTAATTCAAAACATTGTAGAAAATGTAATTAGATAATTTTAATTCAATTAACTTATAACTTATACATTATTGAAAAATCAATTTGGAATCCAACCAATAGTTATTATTTATTTTTAATAACAGACTTTCTATTGCTTAGTTACTAAAAATATATCGTTGTAAAGCAATATCACAAACATGTAATTTTATGGCATAGTATTAGTATATTAATTATATATCTTTCGTTATTTTCGTTGGTTATGACTTCATAACCAAGATGAAATGGCGTTGTTAAAACATAATTTAACAACAGGTGCAATTAATAAGTACAATTACCAAAATAAAAGTTATTTACTGAGTTATATTTAGTTGTTATATTGGGTTAATGTCCAATTTGTCTTAGTGAAACAAAAAATTATTATAAAAAACGACATAATTCCCCATCCCATCTTTCATGTACTCAAC
>WYDF02010218.1:0-27074 GCA_009867245.2 Adranes taylori
GCCAAATTCACATCTGGCATTGTCGAGGCTTACAGAAAGTCTGAAAACTTATTGTGTTATGCGTTTCGCATACGACCGTGTTATTCTCCTTTCTACGTCAGCGCTTGCCGCAACTGGTACGGTGACGCATGTTGTTGTTTCTACACATGTTGTTGTGTCTACACATGTTGTTGATGGTGGTCGTACAGTGGGTCGTTGAATGGATGCTGATGGTGGTCGTACCATAGATGCATTTTTATCTGGTTTGTTGTTGCTGTAAATTATTTGTTGTTTATTTTTATGGTATGTATATAATACAAGTTTCCAAGTGCTAGAAATGTTTTCGTCGTCGTTTCATTTATTTATCGTATTCTGTCGTTTTTCGATTTCTATAGTAATTCTATAGTTTCTCTAGTAATTCTTTTGCTATAGTGGGTTTCTGTGACTATTGTTCTAGAGTTTTCAAAAGCTATTATATGACCAGTTGCTGAGTTATATTGGGCCAGAACGGACGTGCTGACGTTCTTATTGACGTTGTTCTGGCTGATCTATCAGCTAATCTCGCTGATATTTTTCTGTTTGTTTGACCGACATAGACCAAATCGCATTCATTGCAGGGTACTTCGTACACTCCTTGGTTTTCTAGTGGAATTTTGTCTTTTGGTTTGGATAATATGCTGCTGATTTTTTTATGTGTGTTAAATACTGTTTTGATGCCGGTTTTCTTTAGGATCGATAATTTGTCGGTACTTCCTTTTATATACGGAAGAGTTGCAATGGAAATGGTTTAGATGGTGCTAGTTCCGAACGTTGTAGTTTGTGTTTCAGGAGTAGATTCTTGTTTATTTGGGTATTGGTTTAACTGTTCTGGAAAAGTGCGTCTCGCAATATTGCGACTTCAGAGTCTATTCTTTCATCGTCGGTAAGTAATCTTGACCGATGAATTAAAGTTTTTTTATGGAATTCTTCTGTCCTGGATGTTGGTGTGAATTAGCGTGTAGGTAGCGGTTTGTAGGCGTTTTCTTTTTATAAACTGTGTGTGCAAAAGACCCGTTAGGTTTCTTTGAAATTAGTACATCTAAAAAAGGTGGTTGATGGTCGTTATCTACTTCCATGGTGAATTGGATTTTTGGGTGCTCAGCATTAAGTATGTCGAGGACTTTCTGTAGTTCTTGACTTCCATGTGGCCATATCACAAATGTATGTTGCCCATATCCATGTGGCCTCGCTTATTCAAAATGCGGGGGTTCATCCATGATATACAAATTATGTATGAATCACGCCACGTTTAACTGTCTGACTGACTGTGTGTGACTAATCTATCTCTATCTATTTCGTATTACTACGTTAAACTTAAGAGGTAAAATCTAAATGATTTGACTTACAAAATAGGCAATCCAATCTACTGGGATGCATTTATGGAAACCATTCATTGAAATATCTTACAGAGAAATTAACTCATGTAAATTGAAACTATAATTAACTAACTTAAATCGAAACTATAAATAACTAACCTAAGCAAAATATAATAAAGAGCATAGTCAAGGCCTTCTGCATTAAACCATATTAAAGTAATTGAAATTTTTTACCTGAGTGTATGCCAATTCGTAGCTTAAGCTTCTCATCTGGTAAATGTCTTATTTTAAAGTTCTTAACTTGAAATAATAAATGAAGCGACATGCTGGCAATTTCCGATGCATGTTGCTCATTTCTAATTGGTAGTCCACTAACCTAAAATTCAAGACAAAACCATATAGGTCTAAGAAAAATAGGATATTCCATGGACTTGAACCAATTATATATTTTAGTACAAAAAAATGAAATAATGACTGGAATATTTCATTTATAATAAGTAGATAATAGAAAATATTCCATTAAAATATCTAAGATGTCGTGGACCATTACACATTAAATTATATCAAACGACCTGTCGTCTTCATCCACGTATATTTAAAAATTACTTTTAGCGAATATTATCGGGAACTAGGGCCATTCTCAAGCTAAATTCTGTGCACAATCATGAAAAGAGCATGTTTAAATTCGACAAAACACATAAGAAAGATCTTATGATTAACATTTTCTTTGCCTAATAATCGAGTGTCACACGCTCATGTCTCCAATTTCTTGAACACTGAATTCAACTGAATTCTCATTATTGAACCCACCAAAAGCAGCCGTCCTGTTTTTAAGTTAATGCGATTTTATGAGTTTATGATGCAGTAGGTAACTAATTCACGTATTGACTGAATTGGTACGCGATTTGTTAATAGTCAAATTTAGTATTCAGCAAAATGAAGATTCGCCATGAGCGCTTACACATTATGAGCGTAGTCACAATTTATTATTTATAAAATTATAAAATATTATCTATTATGAAGACAATTATTGAAATATTACTTATTATAATATTATTAAACATAGATATAGTTATATGTTCAACAAATACAATCAAAGTTATATAAGTTAAAAAAAATGGAAATGTCAAATTACAATTTATAAATCGAAATTGTTATATATCATGTAAATTTAAAATTATTAAAATTTGCAGATATGATTAAAAATAATTCGTTCTATATAGAAAATTTGTACTAAAACGTGGTTGAATACCCAATGTTCGATGACACTACAAATTCTGATGTTTTAATGGTAAGTTTTTGAAAAAATATGAAGCTGCAAGTTGATCATTTAATGTATAGTATCACTTTCTTGAATAGTACCAGACTTGATACTTTCTTGAACAAACTTGATATAATCCGTATGGGATTTTCAAGTCGGAACTTATCTTTAATAAAAAAAAATTTCTTTATGTTTTGTGTTGAGTTTTTAAATAATATTTGAGTATTATACTAAACGCGAAGTTTTACTAGTATCTAATTTCGTCACAGCTATCTTTTCCATGAGCTTGATAAACTTGTAAAAAGTCTCGCTCACATATTTTTATATATTAAATTTAATAAAACAAGCTTCTTCACTTCAAATGATGAGGCCTAAATGAATGAATGTATCCCATAACTCAGAGATCCATAAAATAATTATAGTATTACATTTTGTTCCTTCAATTAAGAGGAAATGGGTATTTACTATAAAACTATTTTAAAATGTTTCTATTTGATGCTTTTTAATTTCCAATAGATTAAAATTACTTATATAATTAGTAGAAAAGCAGATCACTCATGTCTCTTGAAATAATTTGCATTAAAATATTGGTATAGTCGAATTGTATGAGTCCAACAAGCACACTACTAATACTTAGTCTGAGATGATTATCTGCATATTAAACACTAAACGGACCATTGTGGAAATATCACAATTTAATCAGAACGTAACGTGAATACTTATCGATCCGGGCACAAACATCGTGAGTATCGCGTATTCCTAGCGCGCTTATTATACTCGTAGGATGCGACTACATCAAAATATTAACATATGAAATTATTTAACTTAATCTAACTGAACTATCAATACTTACTACTACATAAGCGTCACCAATTGTTTCAACTTTATAAATGTCGTAATTTTCTACAATGGAGTCAAAGCAAGTGTAGAGATCATTTAGAAAATCAACAACCTGAAACACAAACAAGATGTTGATTTCAGCGGTAACAAGACTTGTTAATTAAATTACTTAATTAAAAAACAGAGTTCTCGTTTTATTAATTTTTATTATCACAACTGCAGTTATTTAATATTAAGCAAATTTCTTGAAAAGTTTATAAAAATATTTTAAACAACTTGGTTATCAAACTACTTCTCATTCGAAATAAATTTTGATATAATGATTGAAATTAATATAATTATTTGTGTCTTTAAAAAAGTTATTTATTTCAATCGGAAAACGGACCCGAGCCTTCGATATTCAGTCAGGTATTCAGAGCACTAACTAGCGGGGAAATTTTTATATGTGTTAAACACAAGTTTAAGTAATCTACGATATGTAAGTTTATAAACAAGTATTGTGGTGGTTACCGACAATAGTAATACGGTGATTACTATTGTTTTCGAGCCTTCGGGTAGATGTCACCACTAGTCTTGTTTTGTTCTTATTTTTATATTAATTTCTGATTTCACGCCTATTGCTACCATGATAAATATGAGATAATTTACTTAATATAATGATTGAAATTAATATAATCACTTGTGTCTTTTAAAAAGTTACCAGACTCGTGAATAAAAATAAGACAAAGAACAAAACAAGACTAATGGTGACACCTACCTTAAGATTCAAAACTATGAGTTGGCGGTAATGTAGGTAACCACCACAATACTTGATTATAAAGCTACATATCGTAGATTACTCATATGTGTGTATAACACATATAAAAATCGTTTATTCTTTGAAATGCATGCCTCGCTAGTTTTTGGTTGCATAATGAATGCTAAGTTATTTTAGAAGAATCTGTGTGTGCACAGTTTTCTGTGCACTTGTTGAAATAGAGCAGTGGTCCTCAACTGTTATTCCGGGCAACACTTGTATTCCGTTGAGAAGTGTTCCTGCATTAAATAGGAGTATTGTACAACTTTACGCAACTTATGTAAATGACATTTTTAAATCGAGAATTTTCATATTTCTTTTCATTTTGGGTCTTATATTTTTGGTAAAAGACATTTCTCTAATTTTTCTAACTTTGGTAGTGCGTTTTCCTTCCAAAATGCCAAAATGTGTAACTCGATAATAATAATAATAATGAAAATTTACCTGTCAAGTTCATATTCCTTAAATCCTCATCTTTATCGTCGTAATACTCATTTCATAACCCAATTTTTTGTGTCTCAATTATATTTTTAATACTTTCGTCAGTTTTCGTTAATTCAACAGGTGTACAAGACCCATCTCCAGTTTTCAACAAATTGATTTTATTTATTAAATACTTCGTTTTCGTTTTTTTCTTCATGTTGTATTTTTCCTTTAAATGTTTAACAGTTCTACTGATGTTCCTTATATTATTACTATTAAATTCTGTTTCAATTCGTTTCCAAACTTTTTCTTTTTCACATCAGACTTTTTAGTCACTACATCAGAATTTACTCTCAATGATTTTTTGATACTTATCTACCAGAGATATTAACAGATTTTTTCCTCGCTGGTAAAATTCACCGATCTTTTATTTGATTTCGTTGTAATATTGTAATTTATTAACAGCAAAAAAAAACTATAAAATATACAAAAAAAATCAACCGAATTAACCTTAAAAGTCTGTAGTTTTTAGGTCAAATGAGAATACGGACACGAAAATAAACTACCAACATAAGAGATATACAGATTAAGTGTCGGTCAGGTTACCAACAATCTTGCATTGAAAAACGACCTGAAGGTAACCAAACCATAGAGAATAACCAACAATGGCAAAACCGGGTGTTACAGATTATATTGACTACAGTAATTTAGATTTGTATTGAACAATTATTCTCGAGCACTCATTGAAAGAAATGTTAAGCCATAGGATTTAATAATGTATATAATTTTTTTTGTGCACCTGCCTTAGTCTATGTTAAAGTCTGAACAGATAATGATTTGATCAAATTTCTTGACTGAGCAAAACAAAAGTTTGTCTAAATTACTGAAAAAATGTCGAAATCCGCAGATGGCGATCGGTACACTTCCATAATCAAATAATTGATTCCATCGCTGGTGAATTTAATAACAGTGTTCGAACGCTTGCTCGATGGAACTGGGGAAACATTTACTTTTTTCTACAAGAGAAATAGATTGTTTAGAGAATATTGCCGTGCCACCACCCTTTTTCATTCATTTTGTAAAAGCACTTTGTATATTGCACCTACTTAACAAGGGCGCTACAATTTCATTCTCGCTCATCCAATGTAATGCTAAACATAAAATATCACAGTCATTATCTATCAGAAATGCTTTAAGTAGATTAATTTTATTTCTGCATAATTTTTATATTAAGTTCATTATTATTATGTGTCTTTGTCACTGTTTTATTACCTTCACACTTGTTCGGCGCCTGGATTGTAAGTATCACCTCTGCTACAACATTGTGTCATTTTCCACATCCCTGAAATTTGTTTTGTTTATTGGAAAATAGTACCTTTGGACGGCAGCTCCATGAGGCCATATATTGGGATTATATGTATCTTCAATATATTAAACTCATATCTTAAATAACTCTTTAATAACTCATATCTTAAATCAATTTCTGGGGCATTGATTTTTAGGCATCCAACTAGTGCATCGGGAGTTGTTTAAGCATCGATGCGGCAAACATGTAAATGATCCATGTTTGGAATTGCCTTACCACTACCATTATTTGACCCAATTATTGGTTTCTGGCGATTGTGTATTTGTTTCTTAGTCATTGGTTTATTTCCAGTAATTGCTATCGCAACTTCGAGGTTTTTGTATTCATTGTTTTCTTTATTTTCACAATTCAATACTAGACAGGAATGCTTGATCTGGCGCCGCATATCTCGCCCGGAAGGTCTTTTCGTCGAAAATATTTAACTTATGTACATATTGAAGTCAACATAAACTGCTACCTGCTTTTTAAGAGATCGGTGCGATTGCAACGAAATGGTATGAGTTCGCTTGATCAATATGTATGTGTTTGTTGTTATTAACTACATCGTTTTTATAAGTTGCATTTGCTTTAATATTTAAGGATGTTTTTTGTTTTCATTGTTCATGATTTTTTTGTTTGTTCGTTACGTCACAACTTGTCTGTGGCTGATCGCTACGTGTTGAGTGTATCGGGTAACTTATATTTTCAACGATAGATACTGTTGCTTTGTTATCATTATGTAATTTTAATAGATTAATATCATTTAGGTTAATTGTCCTTAGTTTTAAATGACTAATTAGTTTATTTAACGTACCTCATTGTATTTGGTAGCATTTATTTTCGGTTTTCAACCTCATTATTTCGTTCCATACGTTGGTGATATCAGATGTTGTTGCCTCTACTTACACTATTAAAATTCTTGTATCATGGCATGTATCATTCGATTCAATATTTTCATTAGTAATTAACAGTGAACCATACTTTTTTCTTAATAACGAAATCACTTCTTTAATAGTACCGTTTTGGGGTATTTTATTTATTTATTATTATATCAACTAACTCATCTTTTTTCAATTTGATGAGAGTGTTTATTAAAACTACTACTTCAGTCGCTATTTGGGAACTTGTAGGGAAATTTTATATTACAAACTCAACAGTCTTATTTACAGATACGTCGGTTTTTTGTGGAAGTAAAGATATGTGTATACTGTTTTATTTTACGACGGTGATCCGTAAAAGTCTTGCAAAATTGTAAGCATTCAGTGGTTTCAAAAAGGTTAAGGACCACTAGCATAGAGCAACAGGAAGAGCCTAAAGCAAAAATTTAAGGTACCGATCATAATCGCCAGATTCTCTGATATTCGACACCACCTATTCATAGTCCCTAGTCATACTGTGAAAAGGGAATTTTATATGGAAATCGTCAATTGTATGCTCATAAGAATTTGCAGTTTCGAACCGGGTCTTTAGAAACTGCATTTGCAGTTAATAACCGGGTCCGATAAATAATGCAAGACAACGGACCGGGTTGTACAAACGTTCTAGTCTGTGCGTAGTGTAATAAAAAGATCATAGCCTTCAAACATATCTTCACATTTTTGCCATGTCTTTTCCAGATTGTAAATCCGTCTTTAGGAATTGCGTTTCGAACATGTAAGATCGGTTCTCGCTAATCTAATAACAATTTCAAACTGCATTTTATTCGAATGTTTTCAACGCGTTCTAAAGCTTGTATGGCGTGATTGGAGGGTTAAATGTGATAAAAACATACTAAGATATTTATTTTTTATCATTGTTAAGTATTTTATTTCTAGTTTCGGAACTGAAGTGTATGTGCTTAATTTTGTAGTTCTTTTGATACTACATATAAGTTTGCAAACTGATCATTTTCAATTGGGATAAAACGTTAAAACAAAATTATATTTCGAGTAGCTCACCTGTAATGGTGTACTTTGAGCGCACATCGTTGTAAAACCAACAATATCACTAAAATATATCGTTACACTGTCAAAACTCTCCGCCTTAACTTTGTTCCCTTTTTTCAGTTCGTCGGCAACTGGTCGAGGCAACATTTCATGTAGGAGAGCCTCTGTTAAATGTTAAAAAATAGCATGAATATTTAATTGTAAAATAAGTACGTACATTAAATATTACTTTTCTTAATTCGTTGTCAAAAAATTAAATGATCTAAAAATAAATTTACCAGTTTTTTTCTTCTCTTCTTGTAACTGATCCGTTCTTTCATCCACAAGTACTTCCAGATTATTAGCATATTTTTCCATCATAGCCATCATGTTGTCAAATATGTTTGGTTTCCTAAAAATATGTTATGAATTAGTATTGGAAATAATTAATATATCTAAATAATTTGGTACTCGTTAGTCAAACCATCTTAATAATAAAACTTTTATGTACTCGAGTATCAGATTAATTTAAATCAGTTCAAAATTTATGAAGCAGTAGAAATAAACACCTTAAGAGGAATGCGACCGTCTTGAACGAAAATATCGTTTTTTTTGTAAATCGCGCGAAGCTCTACCGCTTTTCCTACTTAATATTTTTGATTGAATTTTTTTCTGGATTATTATTATATTGAAATTTTTATTAAAATTTTTATTATTATGATTGAAATTTTTTCTGGATTATATATGTATGTATTACAATGTGGAGTTGCTTTATAAAAGGACATCATTTACTTTCTTCAGAAAAAATATTTAAAGAGGGGTATGTTTTCATAGAATGCCAAAACTGTTTGTACGCAGAATTCCAGTAAATATATAATCTAAATAAGATGCTGCTTTTGAATTGGGTGGGTGCATAAATATTGCGGTTTTTTTTCTTACATTGTTAAATTTTTCTTTAAGAACCGATATATTTAGGGTTATACATTTTTTTTCAAGGTCAAATTACTCCGACGCTATGGCATGCGGGTTTTCTAAACTCAGTTAATCTCTTAATATTAAAGTATCTTTCGATACAAGAAATTTAAAAAAAATTCTTCATGAACGTGGACCCTAAAATTTGCAAAAAATAACACCCTGTATATGTGTTAAATTGTGATTTTAGAAAAAATATTTCAAATAAAATCGAAGATATTTAAAGATCGTTGAGAAATTAGGGTAATATCATGAGGATACGGACTATAGTCCTTATACTCCCAGATATTTTACAAAACAATTGTCAATTAAAATTCTAACAAACTTAAATGTTAAATGTAATATTTATATACTTGTTACTTGTATTCCCAAATAATAAAGAAGCTATCTTAATAGTCTAGCAGGATCAAGTAATAAGAGAGAAAGTAGATGAAATTAATCTTTTAAAATATCAAGATTCATCAAGAGAGATTTTCACATAAAACAAATATATTAGATTTATTAAAATTCATCAGAATATTAGATGAAACAAAGCAATCATAACTATGTACGATTATTGTTAGTAAATTGAAATATTATTTTAAAATAATTAGAAGCAATGCAGAAATTTTCTTGGTGAACATAATTGTATTTGGTAAGTAAAGAATCGTTATCGATATTACTACAACTATTTTCATTTTCTGTTCTAATATATCTATTCGTAAAATCGCATTTATTTTTATTCAAAAAATGACGGTTTTTGTAAGTATAGGCCATTGCTAGTATCTAGTTTTACTCTATATGATCTCCCGCTGTCAGGATGTCTGTACATTTTACGTATATCTGGCAACCCTTGTACAAAGTAACAAAACGACAGATCAGAGAATTAGGTTAAGGTTTAATAACTATGTATCGCCCCTAAATTATATATAGAGAGCATGACATTTATCCCCAATGCAGTTAAGAAGAAAGGCTGCTTTATTTCTTCTGATTTTTTATTTTGTCTTGACGCTTTGAAATAAATGTCAATTTTTTTTTTAAAAACAGCCAATTATTCCATTGTAACTTAATTCGCTAGAGCATTTTGCGCTTTTGTAGACATTATTATGTTCGTGCGCTATTACGACATTACATCCCAATTGAGCCATTTCGAGGTGAATATTTTATATTAAATCCACCTGTTTCACCAATTTCCCTGGTTCAGTAGTTTCTTGGCTGCGCCATGATTGTTTCTTATTAAAAACTACATTTGCTTAATAAAAAATGTATTTAAATCTTAAACAAATATATGAGTTAGGATTAAAACATAGTTATTAAATCTTAACCTTATTCTATGAATTGTCATGTTGTTATTTTTTACTAGGGTTGCCAAATATACATAATATGTATAGACATCCGGACACAGCAAAACCAATCACCCTTTAGGCCTGCGTTTAGGTGAATAACTATTTGATTATACCACGCTATACCATAGAGTCACTTTTGTCTCATAAATGTATTTTTTAGTAAAAAAATGACTCTTGGCAGGGTGAATGTAATTGTTTTTATTTTTGAGAAAACATTTACTCACATTCCTTTTCTTAATGGACGAAGTTTTGTGCGTATACTTTTGAAATCCGGTCGATCATCTGGATTTTCATTCCAGCATTCTTTTAAGCACTCATTCACAAAGTCGAAACTATTTTCTAACGATTCCAGAGGTGGTCTAAAAATTGACGAATTTTATAGTTGTAGTCGAAAATATATTCACTAAAATACTTTATAAATGTACAGTATTTATAAATAAAGTCTATAAGTGATTATAAAGTCTCAAAACAATTTTTTCTTATTTAATTTGTTAGTTTTACATTTTATATATGTCCTTAGCAAAGCTGTGTTTTTACCTATATGATGTAAATCCTGGATGTATAATATTATACAGAATTTCGCTGTATGAAAGTGATGTTTCGCCAAAAGGACCATGCCTGTTATGGAGTTCGTACAAGATAATTCCAAAAGAGTATACGTCGCCCTTTTGTGTTCCAGTACATCGATTAAAATGACAGATAGGTGTATTTGAATCTGGCACTCTGAGCAATTCAGGAGCACGATATAATAATTCTAATATAAACAAAAAATTGCCTGAGAATGCTAAAATAAATGTTTATCATATTCTAACAGCTGTCAGCAAAATTACGTAAAACGAATAAAACTTGAAACTTTTTTAAACTGTAACAAAGTTACTTGGGATTCTCATTTGTATAATCAAACATCAAGCAAATTCATATCTGCTGCGTGACAATGACGCAAGGCACGTAACTTTAACGCGCCATCTGCTGTTCGTATATGCTGACATCGGTCGCTGCTGCTAGGAGTAGGTGAAAATAGACTGAGGTTTCATATACATATATTGTGAACGAATAAAAATAACTTACAATATATCAGATTTTTACAAGTTTTTAATATAATCTGGTTTATAAGATTTGTCATCTTCTTGTCATCTGGCACACTGTATTATTTTTGACTGAAAACTCTATTTTATCAAACTTGAGCTGTTCTTTTAGACAATTGAAAATGTTTATTCCATTTGGTACATATTTCTGACGACGTATGGATTGAATGTTTGTATAGTTTTAAAAATCGTTTCACAGAGTTATTAACGTTCCGCCATTGGCAACGAGAAAAATTCAGTTTATCTTTATTAAACTCCTTTTTGAATGAATGAATATATTTCTCTGCATTGCTCAGTTTCAATATGTGTAATTGAAACATTAACTATAATTTAGTGGTTAAATAATGCTCATCTTCTAAAGGAATAATTTTATTAAAATAAGACAAAGTTAATTCTTAATACTTTAAATTTAAATACTAACTTTTACATTTCTCGGTAACTTTCTTCGCATCTTTCATGGAGGGATCTTCAGCACCTCGCTTAAATTCTCTCAAACCAAAGTCAGTTAATTTTACAACCCAACGTGAGTCAATAAGACAATTGCCCGGATATAAAGCGCCGTGAATTTTTATTGGTGAGTCATGTAAATATACCATTCCCTATATTTACGTTAAAACAAGAACTTAAAAATGAAAAAATGAAATTTGATGTAAAAATGAAATTTGATGTAAGGAATAAAATGAAAAGAGAGTGACCAATATAAGATTAGGGAGCTTTACTGATATAAAATCTTACTTACTCTGATGATATCGCCAACCAATGACGCAATGAACATATTATCCAATTTGACTTCTTCATTTTCTAAAACATCCTAAAAGAATAAGAGGCGGCAAATCTTAACAAACCTAGCGTAAAAACAATAAATATAAAACATAAATATATATATACATACATATCTACCTTGAGACTTCCTCTCGTACAATATTCGCTAACAATACAAATATTTGGAGAATCGGTACATGCACCAATAAATGCATTTAAATTGTCGTGGCGTATATCTCTCATCTGTAAATAAAGAAATAAGAAGTTAAAATTTAGAAACTGGATATACGCAAAGAACTGGATATACGTAAAATACGCGTAATTTTGCCAAATTTTATTTTACCTACAAGTATATTATATTAATATAAACTCTTTATATTAAATACTTTTATACACTATTTCTATTTAAGTAGGACTATTTTTCACGAACCAATAGAGTGCAATTAATCGTAAACATTATATAAATTGCTAAATATTTTATAATACTTAAATATTGCTTCTTACTGGGCTAAAGTTTTAATGGACAAAACATTACAACAGCCTAAATCAGGGGTCGGCAAACTTTCGGGTGAGAAGAGACAAATATTAGGAAAATTTAATAACCCATTCATTTAAAAAGTGGATAAAATAAAAAAATCTTTATTTAATAACCCACGCTAACATTGCACAAACACAAATTGCACAAAACTAAAACAAAAGACTTGAACTAAATAAATTTACATTAGTGGAACTTTCAAATTTACTAATTTGAATGATGATCTTCGCTTTTGAAAGCTTTGTGCATAACTACTTGTTTTCAATTTCACACATGATTCCAAGTTCTAGTTGTTTAATTTGCTTCTGGGTTCATGAAGGTGAACAGGTGTTCGCATGAATAGGTAGAGCGAAAAATTATCAAATACTTCAGGGTTATATTGTCACGTATTTCTTAGTACGTGTACAATGGAAAGGAGGAGAGTCGGGTAGCTATGTCGGATCCTAATCCTTTCGCTGAAGTTTTTGGGATCGAATGAATATAGTACAATAAATTATGATCAACTACTGAGGAAGAGAAGCCGTATTTATCGCGAATTGGACCGATGTTGCGGGAGCTGATGGCTTAGCTTTCGGTACCGATATTTGTTAAGATTTCGAATTCTTAAGTAATATATTCTATGGGACAGGCGTAAAAAAACAATTTAAATCCATTTAACGTAAGTGTATTGGAAATCCTCAGAAAAATTATAACAACAATTCCAATGAAATATAAAAAATAATTCAACGTAGAAAATAATTAGCTGGTTACTGGTTAATGTTCAATAAACAACATAAATGAATGAGCCCCGAAATAATAAAAAAAAAATCAGATAAATAATATAATAATTTGCGTAATAAAATGAGCATAGAAAATTGGCTCGAATAAATAAATATAACATAACCAAACACTTACATTGATGTGGACATGTTGTCGACACAAAAATAAAAATAATCCTCGACACATTCTGTATTTAATTCGGTAATTCACGAGTAAACACGAAATAACTTAGCTCATAAATTAACTCTACTCAAATTAATTTAGTTCAATAATTACTTTGGATCAATTCAGCTTACTTTACTAATAAATTCCGATCAAATAGATTAAGTTCAATGATTAAATCCGATAAAAATAATCTTAGTTCAATGATTAATCCTTATGAATAATTGAATGATAAATAATTCAGAGTTAATAATTAATCTTTATAAAATAAATTTCGTCCACTAAATATTGTTCCGAGCCCACCTCTGACCTACTTTGCCTTTCTTCCATAATTTGTTCATAATTGCTACAATTTCCCTATCTATTAAACCTTCTCTCTTAAACTATCTATTAAACCTCCTCTCGCTAATTGCGGAGATCATAATTAATAATTGGTACTTACGTAAGCCTTACGCTACAACACATCGTGCACCGCTGTGTACTGTGCTATCTTCCGCGTACGCGTCAAACACCAATCAAATCAAGAACTATTGAAAATACCGTACCCAATTATAAGTATCTTTAAAATTATCAAAAATAAAATTTTATATCATCTAAGCCACATATATTTTAATCCAATTAATCCAATAATATCGTTCAATGTATAATTCATCAGACTGTAAAATAAATTAACTTACAATGACAATTAAATTTATTAAATTTTAACATCTAAAATAGAGAGAAAATTAAAGATGATTCAATTTCGCTCTTCACAATCTACTACCATTTTTAAAATGAACAACAAATTTTCAAGCCATTATTACCTTTCCTTTCAAATCCAAACTCCATCTATTACCTTTCATAACCTTTCCTTTCAAATCCGAACACCATCTATTGGTAAGCTTTTAAACTACTATAGCAATCTAGTTTAGCCAATTTAAAATTTTAGGGTTCCCAAACTACATATTGTATTAAACAAAAATAATTTTCGACTTAAGTTAATTTGTTCAATTAAATTGAAATCTGTGCCAATAATCACAATTTTCTAAGGACACAATGTGCAAAGTATTAAATTATGAATATAATACGGCGGAACATGGTGGATAACGATTGCGGAATAAGTAAAGTCAGTTTTCAGTTAATTTCCAAAATGAAATTAAATCGGTAATACAAAAGATGATTGATAATAATTTCGTGTTTACAAAAGTTAATAAGATAAATTGTCTTTCAATTATTAAAAAAGAAGATTATATAATGAAAACTGAAAACATTTTAGGTAAGAAAAATATTCATATCATGAGTAAAAATTGTGTTAATAAATATAAATCTAAATTAAAAGAGATTACAGATTTACATTCTAATATTGATTTACATAATAACTAATTTTTGTTAAATATGAATGTAATTCTTCCTAAAATGTACAGTTTGCCAAAAAGTCATAAACAGGACGATTTCTCTGTCAGGCCTGTCATGTTGATCATATTGTTCAAAGTTAGCAAATTTTTTAAATAAAAAATTAAAAGAAATTTTAGATCATAATTTTGAATATACAATAAAAAATATTTCATTAACAAGATAAAGAATTTAAATATACACTACATAGTATCTTTTGATGTAAAAAATTTGTTTCCATCTATTTCTCCGCAGGAATGCTTAGAATAAATTAAAGCCTGATTGTGAAATTCAGGCCATTCTTAATTTAGTTGAAATTTGCCTGCAGCCGAATTTTTGTGTTTTAAACATGGGCGGATCTAGCGTGTCGTCTTGGAGGGGGGGCTGGATGAAATATTTTAGTTTTTCACGAAAATTCACAAAATATTTATCACTCAGACGGCAACATTTTTGATGAGAAAAAATAGGTCTCATGAGATTTATTAATTACAAGTTATCGGACCGCAACAGTTTTGGTGACTAAAAAAAAGGTCTCATGACATTAATTACAAGTTAGTTAAAATCTAAACTTCAATATCGCTGTTCTAGGGTCTGGTTTGGTTGGCGGGGGGGGGGGGGGGGGCGAAGGTTGTTAAAATGGGACGTCAGCGGGCCACAGGGTCAGAATCGTTTTTGTAAGTGATGGATTGGGGAAGCGGACTGCCCCTATCGCCCCTTATATCCACCACAATTTAAATCGCAAAATTTACTCAAATCCGAAACGTTTAGCAATAGGCAATACGTAAGTTTGAAAAAGAATTTTTAAATATGACTAATAATGTTTAAAAACAAAACAAATATTCTTGTAAAAAAATCAAATATTTTTGATAACTATTTTTGTTTCATCGACGATCCGAAGAGAGGTGACTTAGAAATTCTAGTGATCCTAAATTCAAAGCAGAGTTTCATGAAGACTGGAGACTCAGAAAGACTATAAATAAATTTTTTTGGATGTAACTATTTCTAGATTAGATAACAACATTTTATTTAGCACTTTTAGGAAACCTACTCATTCAAATCTTCTTCTTCTTTCGCTTTTCTATTGCGTCCTCGCAAGCGTTTAGTCCTTAAGCCACTTCCCATATGAAGTCCGGTCCATTGCCAACTTTCTTAATTTCGATGGAGTCTTTCCCCTCCTCCATGTAAGGTTGAACACATAGTTATCGGGCATCAAACACTTGTTTGGACTTCCTTTCCTATTCCATTCTTATTATGAGTCCGAACCATACAAGTTCTTTTCTTTCAATTAAACAAATCAGTGATTTTTGCTTGAGGCGTTCTTTCCTTATCATTGTGTTTCTGACCATATCTCATCTTGTATTTCCGTTTTACGTAGGAACCTCACTTCCGTGGCAGTAAGGTTCACTCTCTATTTTGTTTTGTAATGTCCAGCTTTCAGATCCGTACATCTAACATCTCTCTTTGCTAAAATGGTAGTATTGATATTGTACTATCAATACTACCTTTATGGTTCATATGGTTTATCTTGGGATACACTTTCCCTTCTGCTGTTATGATGCTGCCCAAATATCAAACTACTGAACCTATTTTAAGATCGCATTCTGCTACTCGATGTTAAGATCTTTTTGTTCCTTCTTGGTGATTGCATAACTTTGCTCTTACTAGCATTGATTTGCATCCCTCTGTCCTGGAAGCACATCCCTATTCCGTTATTGCATTCTGTAGTTTATCCCTGTATTTCGCCAGAAGAAGGATATTATCTGTGTATACTAGTGTCTGTATCCATACTAGTCTCATCCATTCAAGTTTCCTACTTTGCATTTACTAGTTTGCCTCTTACATTGTTTGATAACGTGGTCCATAAATATTATAAAGAGTAAGTCACCCTGTTTCACTCCTCTTCCCATTCTGAATTCCTTTAGGATTTGGGCATTAGAGTATAAATCAACCGATTCTAGATATGTTTTTGGTGGATGCGTTTCCAGGGTGTGTCAACCAGTTTAAAAAAATGAAAAAGAAACAAAACTGAAAAAAAAATTATTTATAGTTTAATAAATTTATTTATAATTTCAAAATAATCTTTTGAAGATCCATATTTCATTAAATAACGTCTCATTTAAATTATGTCAATTAGAAAAATTTGGACAACATTTTTGTCGCTAACTTTAAGATATGAAGTAGAGAAAAGTGTTTATTTCAATGAGCAAGAATATGAACGCTGCAAGAGCTTTAAATATCTATGGTCAATGGTAACAGAAAATAACGATATGAGAGAAGAAATACATGCTAGAATATTACATGCTGGTAGGGTAGCAAAGGTACTTGCTGGTAACAGGAGTTACTTTGTCTTAAGCAAAGTTTTCAAAGCTAAAAGCCTTAGTAGGAATCTGAAGTTGACTGTTATGGAGATGGGAAAGGAAGAAATTTAGGAAAGTCTAAGGTCCAATGAACGAGGGTGGATTATGGCGAATTAGAAATAATATGGAGATTAGAGAGCTGTATAACCAACCATATATAGCAGCGGAAATAAGGAGTAGTAGACTGCGATGGTTGGGGCACGTAGAAAGTATGTAGAAAAGACGTAGAAAGAATGTTGGACGAGAAAGAAAGTTTTCAATGGGAAAACGGGAGGGAGGCTTATGAGGGAAAGATCAAGGACCATGTGGTTGGATAACGTGGAGGAGGATTTGAGAAGGATGGGAGTTAGAAGATGGTGGACCAAAGCAGTCAATAGAGAAGAGTCAGTTTCTGGAGATTTGGGTGGAGATTTTCCAGGAGGCCAAGACCCTACAAGAGCTATAGCGCCATAGAGTACAGTGAAGTAAACTTTCAGATATCCATGTTTAAAAGATTATCAATTTTAATAGTTTCTAAAGCTGTGGCAGGAGAATGACTAACTTTAAATAATGGCACTTTTTCTTCTTTATTTTTACGGCATACATTACGAAAGATTTAGCTTTGAAACATTTAAACTTGAGTGTTTCTGTGCAAATCATAAATCTAACTTCTATCATAAATCTAACTTCTAGATTCTAACGCTTAGCCTTTCTTATATAGATATTGCAATACTAAATAAAACATAAACGAATAAAATTAACGAGCGCTCTGTGATTAGTCAGATTTCACAATTTCTTGTTAGCAAGAATAAAATGGATATTATGTGAGGTTATGTTACCTTTACTTTCGATATCAATGTACTGATGGCACTAATTGACTTCTTATTTAAGTATTTCGCTTATAGATGTTATTTCTTCTTCGAAAACAAGACTAGAGTAATTAAATGCGAGTAGCGAGTACGTCTATCTTAACTTTGTGACGGACTCCCACTCGCGTTGCTGCTAATGGGGATCCTTAGCGATTATCACCGATGGCGCATCTTAATTAATTATAGTGTATACAGCTTTCGGAAATATTTATCATCGCGCGCCAGGTCAGTTTAACGTGAGACCGCACGCTGGAACCTGATATTGTTCCTCCTCCGGTACAGTTGTTCTCGTTCTTGTGGGCAACTGAAAAAGATGCTAATTGCAAATTAATGAAACAACATTTACAATTTAACAAAATAACGTCTATTCTAGGTGTAATCATAATTACAAAACAAAATAAAAGAGGTGTGATAATAATAATAAGAAAACAGTGATAATACGGAAAGTATGTACAAACCGTTCATAATACAACGGGAAGTCGTAAATCTAAATACAAGATATGAATAATTGAACAGGGAGCAATCTCAGAAGTCTACTAACAGCGCGTAACACCGTGATGGGCACTGATGTTACTGTTGCTGAGTGACTACATCTAACCGTGATGCGCACTGGCTAGAAGTATATACCCCAGTAGGAGGTACGGGGTAGTATCCCGTACCTCCTAGTGCTAGTGCACTATAATGCTAGTATAACGCTAATGCACTGTAATGCGCACTAGCGTTACTGTTTCTGAACGACTACAACTAACAGTGATGCGCACTAGCCAATACTATACACTCTGGCAAGATATGAAAAGGAAAGGGAGCATTACAATAGGAGCGTAACACCGTGATGGGCACTAGTGTTACTGTTGATGAGTAACTAGCACTACCCGTGGTGCACACTGGCTCGAAGTATACACTCTAGTTGCATAGGAAATGGTTGAGGTAAGGTAGAAAGAGAAACAGAGCGATTCAATATACATATGCTAAACAGAACAGTGTATATTGTAAGTAAAACCAATTGTGTTATTATCTCGACGACTACCGCTTTATTTATTTCGGCGGTTGTCGCACTGCCTACTGTCTCCATCTTGTGTTAGCTTGGGCTGGCCGCTCTGCTGTTGGCTGCTGAACGGCTTTCACCGAGTTCGCAAAATTGTAACTAAATTATTATGCCAAAAATTGCGTTGTTTATAGACGGGAGCATTCGCCCTACTTTTACTCTCCTATACGAGTCTATGTGAAGCAACCGCACGATATTTATTACGTGACACGGTCTCTCCGCACAATCCTACGTAAATCTCAGTATTCTGCCTACCATACGTGACGATGTAACACATAATTGCTTCCTCTTGGCGGTATTCTCACACGTAACACAATAGAAAGTAGGGCTGGATGGAGCAGCGAGCAGCAGTGAGGTGGCATATCATAGCCTAACAGTGAGCGGTAACAGCCAACTTATCACTACTTCTACACACACACGCATCCAGCTTGCATAATTCGTAATACATATTATAATACATAGCGATAGTAAAGCAAACGACAATTTATCTCTCTCTGCTGCAAGTAATATATAGTAAGCTTTGCGCGAAACGCAGACTCGTTCGAATGTTTTCAATAATTAGACATAGTAAATGCGTTCAAGTTTATGATTAATTTCGGTTCCCAAATTTAACATGTATAACAAAAATAGGGGGTACCATCATACATTTGATGCCTTTTACATTTTCACTATATAACGGAGAAACACCCTAATACATAGTCTGATCGATTAATTGGATTAAAATACAAAGAATATTATTTTTGATTAATAGTCCGGTACACCGACTATAAAACAATTATTAAAAATATCCGTTAAAATTGTACATAAAATTGAAAATTTTATACTTTTGAAAGAGTCCTTTTGCAAACGTCCTTTATTAACACCTACTCCGATGGAATTCAATTATAACGTAATAGAGCAGACTCTATTATACCGTTTAATTGAAAGCAAAAGTTTAAATCATAAATAACTAGTTAATCTTTTGTTAAAATAAGGACTCGTAGCTTTGGTGTTTGTATTAAATGAATAAAACGTCGTCTGAATACAATAAAAGGAACATTATTTTAGGGCTCGAAAATTTATGTACCAATTACTCGTTATCAGCCATTTAACGACGTTTTCGGCGAGAACATTATTAAGACACTAGACAGATGCTCTCTACTTTATACAAATTTGTTTTATGTCTTTTCGTTCCACTTCGCAGCGTTTTAAATTAAATGATACTGGTTATGGAATGGGAGTTTGATTACATAAATTAGGAACGTTCAAAACTTTACTTTTTGAAATATTTAGTAAAAATTTACAGTTTTATATTAACTTCAATTAAAATTTTTAATAAAAAATGTGTTATAAGAAATACTATGACGAACAAAATATTTTACAGAAACCCTTACCGAAAATTACTTAAAACTTAGGTGCATTTTTGTTTCAACGATTTAGTAAAAGGTGCTGTCTAAGTCAGGACTGTGGAAAATGTTCAAGGAGCATTTTTGAATTATATATCTCAAGTATTGTAATATATTATTTTATTAATGATTATACATTATTTGCATAATTATTAAAAAAATCTCTAACGAATGAAGATGGATCTCTTTACAAATAATTAAAAATAATTCCTAACGCAAGCAAACTATTATAGATGTGTTGATTGCATTCATAGTAAATTACTTGTGTATATGTTTTACTATCAAAACTAATTAGAACATCACATTACGTTGCATTACATTATTTAATTTGATTAAACTAGTTCATACCAAAATGCACCAGCGAAATACATTACCTAATTGTTCGACAAGGTCCAATGTTTGACTGTTAATAGATGCACAAATTATCATTTGTTTACAATTGGATAAGAACTAGTTTGCGCGATTTCTACATCCGCGATTTCTTTACTTAAGTAATTCAAAATTGTCAAGAACGTGAGTTATTAAGTACGGCAACATCACTAGCTCATACTTATGCAGGTCCCAAGAAGCGTGACCTAAGACTAGTTCAGTGGTCCGAAATTTCAATTAATGCGTTCGAGACATGTAAGTCTGACTTAACTAACACAATTCTACTCGCATATACGAATATAAAAAATGCGAGACTGGGGCTTTCAGTCGACGCTTCTAATTTCTCTAGAGGCGCGGTACTAGAACCAATCTGTAACGATGAAGTGCAACGTCTAGAATTTTTTTCTCACAAACTATCCAACGCAGACAGAAATTACTCAACCTTTAACCGCGAATTATTGGCCGTTTACCTAGGTATTAAACCTAGGTATTTAAAGAGTTAACTGACCACCCGGCCTTTGACCACAAGCCTTTGACTTTCGTCTTCACTAAAACCAACGAAAAATATGCTCGAAGGCAAAGTATATTTCGCAATTCAACAACAGAATTCCATATTTGCCGGGTAAGGAAAATAATGTGGCAGATTGGTTATCACAAATTAGTGAGCTCTCCGTTAATTCAAACACTTTAGATTACAAACAATTAGCGCACGCGACAGAGGGATCCGTTGTCACCAGTAATATTCAACCTGTGCTTGTTAGGGCAATCAAAACAAACCCTATATAATAGAATGACGCAGTCCTTAGCGTAGCAGATGAGACTTTAAAGAATTTGAAGCGGCTGACAAAAGACAAGGAGACAAACACCCAGACATCAGATGCAAGAAAAAGGGCAAATTCAAATCTAAAACTATAGATTCCCAACGTGTGACAAATGATCAGTAGTGACAGAAAATAGTGACATCAGCCTTGGTATTAAGAAAAGGAGGTAGAAAACATATGAATGTACGCAGTACAGAAAGCCTTGCGCTTTCAAAACCTATCCAGAGCTGCAAAGATCACAATATATCAGACATTAATCAGATCGGTGGTACTATATGCAAGCGAAACGTAGGTAGTGACAAACGATAGTGAGACAATATTAGGAACTTGGAAAAGAAAGGTCCTCTGAAAAATCTATGGTCCAGCATCCATAAATGAAACGGACAAATGAAGTATTGAAGAAACCATACGGGGTATCCGGGATAGTTTCGGTTATTAAGAAAGGCCAATTAGAATGCCTAGGACAAGTAGAAAGAATGCCGCAAGAGAGGTTGCCTAGGAGAGTCCTGCATGGAAAGCCGGGTGGGGTAACGATTCGCGGAAGGCCCAATATGAGATGACTAGATGATATAGAGGAAAACCTGTGCCGAGGTAAGAATATGGAAGTCAAAATCTGAGGTGAGGTAAAAGTGGAAAACTCTTATTGATGAGGTCCAAGTTCTCTTAGGACTGTAGTACCATGAGGAGAAGAAGAAGTAGCGCGCGCGCAAGAGACCGACACCAAAAGTTGCGATTTAAATAATTTCGAACAGTACTCATAAAAGAAAATGGGCTTAAGTTAATGTCAGAGGACTCAATTATCTAGCTGATTTTTAATTGATTCTTAACTGCACGTTCAGCGCTTGTTCGACCCTTATAATCGGATTAAAATCGAAGCAAGATACTATTTCTCTCGGGTCCTCTGTCATTAACTTAAGCCGGAAAATGATTAATTCGTATACCGAAATCATTTGTGATCAAAATTCACGCCCGGTGAGCCCGAAACAAATGCACAGGATCGTATTCGACAAATTTCATAACTGATTTCATCCGGGTGGCCGAAAAACTCTCAATTTAGTTCGCTTACGATTTGTTTGGCCTGTTATATGAACAAGCATATTAAGCGATGGACTCACGAATGCATTACATGTCCAAGGAACCTATCGCACAAATCGAAACATCTAAGATTCGTTTTGTCGGCCCGTTGCCTCCAAGTCGCGATTTTAGGTACTCCCTAACAATAATAGCCGGTATACAAATTGGGTAGAGGTATAACCACTTAAGATATAATTAATGATGTAACGGTAGAGTTGCTAGCACAGGGGTGGATTGACCGCTTTGTACCACATCGTGTAACTAGGTACACAATTCCAGTCTTTTCTCTTCAAAGAATTCAACAATTGATTATGTGTTGACATCGTTCCACCCTTCATCTTCTTCAGACTATAAGCATCCCCTCTTGGGCATAGACTTTTTCCATTTGTTCCCACGTCGTTCTTTTCTATGTAGTCAATATCCAATTTTTCCCCGCGTGCCGCTGGATGTCCTCTTGCCATCTGTCTGTGGGGTACCTCTGCTCCTCTTTAACTCTCATAGTCTCCATTAGATCAAGGTCTTGGTCTATTTGAGATTATATCTCATTGAGACTATCACCACATAACCCGCCCACTGCCATTTCAATCTTGCACTCGTTCCGACACATCTATGACTACCATTCTCCTTCTGATTTCTTTGTTCCAAATTCTGTCTCTCAAACTGATTCCCAACAATTCTCGATCTATCGCTTGTTCGCAGACCCGAAATCGGTTTGCGATGGTCTTCGTGAGAATCGTAGTTCCGAGCCCGTACACTGCAACGGGCAAGCAACACGTGTTATATACCTTTCTCTTGAGGATTATAGGAATCTTTGGTTCTCGGAGGATGTAACTGAGTCTTCCCAAGTCAATCCGATAAGTCTTGTGATCTCTGCTGATCACAAGATCTCTGCTGATCTCTGGTGATCTCTGTGTATCTCGGTGATCTCTGATGATCTCGGTGATCTCCTTGTATGTCGTTTGGGATCATAATTTTTGTTTCTTTGTAGGGTCATTTTCTGACATACTGCTTGGGAGGCTTCTCTTAATTCCTACAGCATTACTTCGAGTTCACTCGCGTCAGGAGGAACAGGATGTCCTCGGCGTTTTGTCATGCGTTCGGGATTTCGCCTTTCTAAAAACACTCATTCAAAAGTTTCAGAATTGAATATTCTAGTGTCTCTCTACCGATTTTCGTTCGTGTCGAAAGTCCTTGCAAAGCCCGGGCGGTGGGCTATTAAAAATAATCTCACGTAACAAGAAATACTCTATTATTTCAAGAAATGGGCACCGACACAATATCAGTGGGCCATTTAAAATCAGAATTTTTAGGAGCAAATCCTGTAAATTCAAGTTCAATGTTTGTGACTCCTGCGACACCGGGAATCTTAACACCGGAACATCAAGAAGAAGTTATAACTCGCTCCGGACGAAGATTATATTTTCTAGCAAAATAGGGACAATTAATTATCACTACGCTGAGAGGGGGTTGGTATGGCGATCCGACATGACTAAAGAGAGAGGAAGAAGAAGATATATAATTATTGACGGAGATGGAAGTGGTGAGTTCGTGTAGTCTAATCACTGTCGCCGAAGTAATAACGGAAGAGGCTTTGGTGATGCTCTTCACGGGTTATTGGGTATAACCATCCTTTACCTGGAGTGAGTGGTAGAGGCACGACTGTGGGCGTCTGTGGTCACGACTATAGGCGTCTGTGGGCACGTCTGTGTGAGCTGTGGGTGGAATCGGTGAACCGGGAGGTGATGTTGATTCTTCTCGCTGTTTTGGTGGTGTGGTTAGAGTAAGCACATGTACCAGCAGGCGTGGAGTATGCGGACAGCGCACTTTGATGGCCATTTCTGGAGTTCTATCTCTGTCATCATCGTCGGTGCGCATGGTCTTTCTCTTACTCTGACGTTGACCTTCTCGTTTTCGCCTTAAAGATGTAGATGACAGGGAAGGTTTTATAAAACTTTTATGAGTGAATAAAATGAATAAGAAGATGTCGACAACAGAACGAAAGATTGAGCCGAAATAATAATGTACCTATATTTGACCTGATGTTTATAAAAATTATAGCTGACTAGCTTTACTAGTTTAAAATAAATGAAATATGTAAATTACTATTGGCGCTTATAACAAATCTTTATTGAATCAAAAATAATTATAATAATTATTCAATCTAGATTTATATGTAGCCGGTCGTATTTCCCTGGCTGGAAGGGCCCAATTAATAGTATAACACATAAAGACATGAAACAGATAAAACAGTGTAAACAACATAGTAATTGATTAAGAAACATACAAGTGAATAGCCTACAATAATTCTAATGAATAGAGTATAGCGAGCCAAACGTAAAGCTCCAGCCACTTCCTACTTTACTTAATATATTAATAGAAGCGTTACTCTATATGCGCTCGCTTCACACAGTACGCCATATACATATCATATAATTATATAAATATTTACGACACATTAACATCCAATGGCTGACTTGCAAACATATTACATGGATGACATATTAGAGCAAACCAAATTCAAGACCGCGACTTTGCTCACGATGCAAGAAAATAAATCTAATCAATTAAAAAGAATTTGTTCACTCAGAAAAGACCAACACAAGACCAACAATGTCTCATTAGCGCTGGATTGAGTAGGTCCTTTTATATGCAATTATCTGTCAAGAAGACATTTCTGGGCGCCGCATGTGGCCAGTGGTACTTTGCGTAACTTGGCAGCTTGATGGGCGTGGCTTGAGAGAAATATCTGCTACAAATCTTCGGGAGTTTACAACTACGACCAACAAGAAAACATCGTTGATCCGTTGGAAATTTTAAGAATCAATATTGCATAATTTTTCTGTCGAAATACTAGGGAAAGTATAAGCTGACTATGCATTCTGAACTCGCAGAGAGAACGCTAGGAACACAGAGCTGAAGCTTGTTAAACTTTCTAAGTATGAACAGCCAATAAGAATAACTTATAGATGCGGAAATATAACATCAACGATTCATTCAATTTTTATTTAGCAGATTTATATATTATATCTGAATTGAATTAAATTTCATTAATCAATTTATATTATATTAGAGGATTACTTATTACATTCATTAATTGAATTAATTTACATGGAATTTGTTATCCAATAACAAGCATAGATTGGGAACCTATTTTTTTCAGAACTAAGCGTGCATACAAATTCAAATGCTGACTTATTTTTGTAGTTTAAAATAAATGAAGTATGTAAATTACTATTGGCGCTTATTAACATTACAATAATTATCAAATGTTCGATTTAAATACTTATGTATTTAAAGTCTAATGTATTTCCCTGGCTGGAAGGGATCTATATAAATAGTATAACACATAAGGTATAAAACAGATACTTAACATGTAGTAACAGTTTGTAAATAATTGTGTAAATAAGATATTAATTCATTCAGCAATATGCAAGTAAATACACTATAAAAACTAGTGAATAGGGTATATGAGTCAAACTTAAAGCTCCACCCACTTCCTAATACGTATAATATATTCTAATAGAGGCGTTACTCAATACGCGCTCGCTGAACACAGTACGCCATAGTAGTAACAACATATAAATATTTAAGATTAATTCACAATTTCAGAAGACTGCTAAGATTTACTAAATTGATAAGACTGTAAAATTTACTGTTAAAAACAACCTCGTCGTAGACAAGTTGACATTAGCCGGCCACAGACGTTAAATACTTTACCTCTACTACCTTTATGATTAGATAAAAAATTGTTTACGATTAAGAAATATAAAGTAATTAACGTACCAGTTTTAATTCCTTTTTCATTTCTCTTGTTATATCGATTGATTTCTTGTAAACTCGCTTGATAGCAAACACTTGTCCTTTATAGATTCCAATCTGAGTAAATATGCTTGAGTAGCGAAAATCAGCATCGGGATTTGAACTCAAAGACACTTGACTTGTTCTTAATAAAGGATGAGAATTCTGAAATGCAAATACAAATTAGATTTTAGATACAACCTTCATTCCGACCGATTTAGTTGAAATAATGTTGACTGGTCACGAAATTTGTTCATGTAATTCATTGACTTTTTTTTAATTTACAGATTCTGAGAACATATGTATGCAAAACTCAGTTGAGGCATATTAGGTTTTCAATTTAAAATTTGCACTTTTTACGTTATTAGAAAGAAGAAAAATTCCTCTTTATTCAACAGACATATTATTTATAACAAAACTTTGTATCAAAATGCCCAATACGCGGGGCACAACCCGGAATAATAACAACAATACACATATTCACACCCGCGGAAATTTAAAAC
>WYDF02010219.1:0-13689 GCA_009867245.2 Adranes taylori
AGGGAATAGATATTGGACGAGAGAGAGTGAAAGAAACTGTAGGATATGTGGAAGTATGGAGGAAACGTGGGAGCATTGGGCGAATGAGAGCGAATTGATTGGATGGTCGAAGGAGGAAAGGGATGAAGCAAGGAATTAGAGGGGGTGTTTAGGGCAGAGTGGTAAAGGGAAGAAACTAATGGAAAAAATAGCAGAGAAGATAAGAGGGATAGAAAGGAAGTAAAAGAAGCAGCATATCAGGTCAATTCATCCCTGGGGGATTAGGTAGAGGGAGTTAAAGGGAAAGTGGAATTGAATGGAAAGATGAAGAAAGGGGATTGAGGGAAAAGGTATAGGGATTAAGGAAAAAAAACAAGGGTTGAAATAGAAAAGATAAGGGAGAAATAAGGGAAGAAAAAGAAAAAAGTGGGGGGAAAATGTTGTTATTGGTTTTTGTTTTGTTTTTTTTTTCTTTTTCTGTTTAATGTTCATTTTGTAATTTTAGTGTGATAGGTTTAAGTAGAATGTTTTATTTTATAATTTATAATATATATGTATTGTTATTATACCAATTAGAGGATTGTATGCCAATAAAGGTTAATTATTATTAATTATTATTAAGACATAAAGATCAAGCAGAGATCAAAATGAGAAGGAAATTTGAGGAAAATGAGATCAAGTGGTTTAAGGTAAACCTAAGATGGAATGTACGGTAAGAGAATTAATTGGAAGGCAGAGACAACTATAGATAGCACAAAGAGAAGAAACTAAATATAATAAGCTATGGATAGGAAGAGGAGCTAAAGATTATTGATGCAATAAAAAGGGAGGTACTTTTTCAAATGCATAGTAACATAAACATTATGCATTATTATAGAATAGGTAAAATAGACGGAAAGAAAGAATAAGATTAAGCAAATTGGAGGAGAAAATTGAAGTGATGATGAGAAGGAAACTTCTGAAAAGTAGCAGAATCTTAAACTTAAAAGGGTCGAAATGTTTGATCGAGGAAGAACAGCATTCGAATATAAAATTGTAATAGGTGTAAATTTTGGATATATTCATACGAGCCAGAAACACATAACTTTTTAGGTGTTTTAAAATAAACCAAATCTAGCACTAGTTGTTCTTTCACAATAGAGTTTTGGTTTCTGCGGTTGAACTGAACAAATCGCAACTATTGTTTTAGAGTTGATGCTGAATAAGAAGCAGTTAAGGCTGAATGGTATGTCACCGAAAGAAAGACTAGTGATCAAGGTTTCACACTAACTAGACGCAGCCAACGATAAGATGCAGCCAAATAAATTGAGAACAAGCAACCCGGAGCTTCAAACATCAGACATCGAGAAGATCGCTAAAAATTAGGTTCCTAAATCCGACAACGTTCCCGAAGGAAACTTGTTTTCAGCTATAGCTCAGACACGGGTCATGTTGTTCCGATCAATGGACCGGACAAGATTGCGAATGAAATAGCCAAAATTGTGATAGAAACAACACCCAATACGCTTCTGAATCTTACAACAAATATGTAGAGGAAAGTAGAATAGCGGAAAACAGAAAGATAAGTTATCCAAAACAATATCAGGAAATCTGGAAAACCGGAATATTTGATCCTTGTACGTGTACTTAAACGCAAGGTGTAGACACCGAACAAGACACCGGCTGTTACGAGCACTGCGAACAGAATACAGACGAAGCAGAGCACACACTGTTTGTATGTACAGCGTGGGCTCAGGAGTGGCAGAAGCTGGCAAGAGATGCAGGCGCTACAATAATCACAGAAAATATAGTACCCATAATGCTACAATCACTAATATGCTACATGGGCTCTGCCATGAAAATAAACTATGACTTGGAACAATAGTGGAAGTGTAGTGCGGAAGAAACTTGTCAAACATTAACGTGTCATGTGGTAGTGCACACCGCTAATCTGTCAAGACTTACCTAGGTGGGAAGAGATCTACCACATTCAATGTGAAAAAGTGTCCGGTGATAAACTCCGGTCTCAAGAAGGGTCACTTGTGATGATCTTGCTCATGTGTTTTTAAGAAATATATGATCAACCTTATTTAAACTAACTAACGTACACTGAAGAAGTAGTTCGTTTGGGAGTTTGTGACTCATCAGCTTACGTGTGCGTTTATATTTAAACTTGATGGTTATTGGCGGGGACTAAAATATTATTATTTATGTAAATGCTAGATAAAATGAAATAAAATTGCGTTATTTTATTATTTACTGACAGACAATTCCATAAGTATGTACATCTTTATATCGTATATACTGTATATATATTTTCTTGACTAGAAATATAAAATTTACTTATAAGTTTCATATTTCTACTCAAGAATGTTCCTGTTCAATATCAATAACTATTGATTCTCTAGAGCGAAAGAGCAAATAAATATTATTTTAAAGAACAGCCACATCGGGAAAGATGGTTTTCTTGCAAGTGGATTGGGCAGATTGGTTTCAATAACATTCGAATACAGGCTTTGTACAAAATATTAGCTAATATGAATGTTTATCACATGGAAAAAATATGCAACTTATAAGGTGTATCAATTTAGTATAGATAATATAATTATAATTTTAACATTATTTTTTACGAGATATTATAAGATACTACGCGAAATTTGTTAATTTCGCGGGTTGTAGAAATCCAACTGTCAAATATTTGTTGCTGTTTATTGGTAGATATTTCCCCAAACGTATGTTGGCATGCATATTTGGAGGTCCCTGATGGATGTTCCAAAAACCAAATCGGCTATATCTTGGTCAGACAGAGATGGAGATCCTCGATCAGTGAAAAAGCTACCATAGGCGGACTGTGGATTACTGATATATGCAGTTAAGCTCAAAATCTGCAGGCGCACACACAATAAATCGCAACCCACACTTGATATTAGACACCAAGGAACGATATCATGAGCTAAATCGAGAAATTCAAGCCAGCTCAAGTAAAGATAAAAATAAATATTTCAATGTCCTATGTTCCGAGATTCAAGTTCATGTAAATATGAATAATACCAAAGACCTTTTCCTGAAGATACGCTATACCACACGCCAATTTAAACCTCGTCACTGGTTTATACACGATTGAGAAGACAATCTGATTAGAGAACTAGACAGAGTCGTTTCTGTATGGCAAGAATAATGTGGAGACCTCTTCTCAGATACAGGATCCAATAGAGATGAGCTAGCGAGCTACGAAGAAAAGCCAAACATCCTACTCTCTGAAGTGGAAGCTGCGCTCTCCAAACTAGGAGAGGGCAAAGCGGTTGGTGTTGACAGAATTTCTGCGAAGGTCCTCCGTGCACTTGATGATCGAGGCCTGAGACTTCTACACCTCCTATGCCAACGAATATGGGAAACGAGACAATGGCTGGAGGACTGGACTACGTAAATGCTACTACCAATCAACAAGAAGGGGACCACAACATACAGTGATAACTACCGTCTTATTCCAGTAAAATCATGCTATATCTCTTACAAGATCATCTAACTGCCTTCATTAGTCCTCAAATAGTGCCAGAACAGGCAGGCTTTGTGAAAGATAGTAGAACCAGAGAAAAAACACTTAATGCTAGACGACTGATCGAAAAGGCCAGAGAATATCATGTTCTTTTGTACCTCTGTTTTGTACCGTAGATTATGAAAAAGCCTTTGACAATGTCCGCTGGCTACAGCTATGGAGAAAATTCCTAGAGCTTGGTGTACCTACCCACCTGACGAACCTAGGTAAGAACCTATACTAAGCTGCTACGGCGATAGTTAAGATTGAAAATACTTTGTCCGGACGATGTCGTATAGAAAGAGTAGCCCGCCAAGGATGTATCCCATCACCCTCATTCAATGCTTACTATTCATTCAATGCTTAGTAAGCTGTTCAATGCTTACAGCGAAATGGTCATTCGACTTACTTTAGAGGAATGGCCTGGTGGGGTCAAAATTCGAGGGCACCGCATCTCGAACCTTCGTTCTGCTGACAACATCACACTTGTGGCCACACTTGTGGCCACACTTGTAATTGAAAAGGAGTGAGGAAGAGCTCATTCTGCTTTTTAGGTGACTAGAAATCATCAGTCAAGAGTATGGCTTGAACATTAATGCTGCTAAAACGAAAATCATGATCGTCAATCGGGACAACAAAAATGATGTGCCCCGCCCGTATTGGTCGTTATGAGATAGTAGAGAAATGTATCTATCTTGGATCCTCGCTTCACTGCTCTGGCAAATGTGAGTATGAGATTCGCCGCCGAATCGAAATAGCCTGCTCAGCTATGACTAAGTTAACAAAAATCTGGAAAGATCGATCTCTGATCAGAAACACCAAGATCCTCCTAGTTAACACGCTGGTTCTTCCTATTTTCCTCTATGTTGCGAAAACATGGGTAATCCGATCGGCAGACCTATGGGTAATCCGATCCAAGACAAACTTATCGACGCCTTTGAAATGTGGGTATGGCAGAGAATGCTGCGTATGCCGTGGATGGCAAGGAGAACTAATGTCTCCATTTGAGCGGAAATAATAAATCTGACACAAAGGCTATCAACTATAACCTATGGAAGAGTCCTCAAGTCCTTTGGACATGTCACTCGCCACGACCACATGGAGAGGCTGAGAGTGCAAGGAAAGCCGGAGGGGAGAAGGAGAAGAGGCCGATCACCAACCCGCTGGACCGAGGTCGTCACCAGGCTCATGAATACTACATTTGCTACGGAGACACGAGAAGCGGCAGATCGAAGGACTTGGCGAACAACGGTGAAACGAGCCCTAATACTACTAGACGGTTTATCTACCTGAACCCATATAGTCCATCGCCATCACACTTCGGTCAGGTAGTTAGGAGTTAGAAGAAGAGATGTTGCCACCTGCAGGCATATTGCTAATATAGTTTATTCCTAGCTTGTGTTTTGGTGTCATGGCAATATTTCACTTGTGTAAAAAATGCACTGAATTCTATATTACTAATTGAAAAGGACACAGCTGGTTTCTTATATTTCGCAATATACCCACGCGTGGCAGGGGCAATAGAAAGATATAGGAATATATAGTGGTATACCTATACTTGTTTAGCTCATAGAAGTAAACGGACGTTATTGCCGAGTAATACTGACCTAATTACGACATGAATTTTATAAATACAGAGGTATTTTTGTTGGTGTAGAGCAAATTATCTGCTAGTGTGAATTGCTCAATAAACTACCTACATGTCAGCAACAATAGCAATTTGTTGAGCAAAAGGATGGTGCAATATTCTGTCACTTACGCATGCAGAAATTCGTAAGTTAAAATCTGTTATTTTTACGTGTCCTATTTAACTGTATTATAGATTTCTTCTAAACGTACCAATATATTGAGTTTATTGATCGTGGCATTAAGAAGAGAAAATTGAACACCATCAAAAATTAGTCAACTGTGTAGTGAATTAAGGTCTCACTCCAGTGGATTTTGCTTTAAAATTTTTTATTTAATTACTTATTTTAAACATGAAAATTGTTTATTTCGTTCCATTAATTTTATTTCTTAATTACAATACTTATTTTAAGTTCTTTACTAGGGAACTTATTTCCTATGGGCACAAGATGAAACAATTTATTTAATGATTAAGGTAGGTTTTGCAATAATTTTGTGAATTATTAAAGAAAATAAATACAATTTTTTTGGAGTTTAGAATACCGGTTTTTTTTTCAATTTCGATTAACTTATTATATTAGTAAATTTATTCAAATGAAATTAAACAAAATGTGACAATTTTTTGATACCTTCTCTCACCAAAATCCAGCAGTTTGTAAACAGTGGTTTGTAAACTTAGCAGCAACTTTAAAGAAGTTAATAACCTCTTTGGTAGCTCGAGCCCTCCTTAAGCGCTATATATTTCTTTGAAAAGTACAGTAAAAACAAATGTATGCTCGTTATAAGTTTTCAGATTCATCAACCAAGCCCCCCTCCATTTAAATCAATCATATGGGCGCTCTTGTCCACTGGCATCATGGCACAACAGAATAGTCAGTTAGAATAATGAACTATGCCATCAAAACTATTTAATAGTACAATTTACACCGAAATTAAATGCAATTTTAAAATATTAGAATTTGTATTCATAAATTAAAAATAGTGATATTTATATAAATTATTGTTGATATCTGATCGATGCACATGGCCAAAGCCTGTAGATTATTTCATAAATATAATGGAATAGAGTGCATTTCCTAGTAGAGGGGAAAGGTTATCTCATTCGCTGATGGATTAGTTCAATATTGTAGCTCCATTTCTGGTTATAAACACCAGTTCGTCTATTATCTACTTGATTTATTCCTTAGTTTATGTTTCATCCATTTTGTAAATTAACACCCACAAACATTGTTAAAGACGTTTGAATAATTTTTTTTTATCAAAATGTAAGCGCCTTCAAATCTGTACCAACTTAAAATAGTTATTTTCGATAGAAAGTTAGTTTGATTTATAATACATTTAGATTACATTGTAATCAATTGACAATGTAGAGAGACAATTAAACAGAAGATTTAAAAAAAATGGTAGTTATTAACTAAATTAAAAAATGTCATATGTATGAGACGATCTTACGACGCCTTATTCTACTTTGAACATTTAAGCTAGAAAATTGAGGAACTCATTAAAATGTTTAATACGAGGGCTGTTCTCTTCTCGCTGAGCCTTGTAAAGTAAAACACAATTTATTTACAAAAAAAATTTATTTATAATTTTCAAAGTATTCTCCTCCACAGGCAATGGATTTTTGCATCCGCTAAAACTATTCTTGAAAACATGTTTTCCAATCTTCGGCCGCAATTTGTTTATTTCATTTATAAAGGCATCAACCGCTCCTTCGGCCGATGTAAAACAAACGTAAACCCCGTAATTTATCTTTTACCGACGGAAATAAGAAGAAATCTTCAAGTGCTAGGTCTGGACTATACGGCGAATAACCTATTATTTCTATGTTTTGGGCATTCAAATACTCATTTGTTCGAGCAGCAGTGTGAGTCCGAGCGTTATCATGATGCAAGATAATCCATCCTCTTGGAAGTTTTTTACGAACCTTTTGTAGGAACTGATGGAAACAAACTGTAGTGTACCATTCTGAATTACCAGTACGTCTATCCTCCAGTGCTACAATGCAAACATGTCAAGTAATTCCAAAAAAAGTGGCGACCATCTTTTTGTTTCCGCTTTTTTTACGAACAACTTTTGTTGTAGCTGACTTATTCTCAAACACCCAAACTGACGATTGTTGCTTTTTTTTCGGGATCATAGCAGTATACCCATGTTTCATTATCTGTGATGATGTTGTACAGCAAATTAGATGATCCACGGTCAAAGCGATCTAGTGTAGATCTGCACCGTCTCACACAGTCCTCTGTTTGAGCTGAAGTCAAGATGTGGGGAATTCACAGAGAACAAAGCTTACGGACTTTTAAATGTTTGTGTAAAATAGTGTTAATTGGTTTCACAACAATCTTTAAAGTTGCTTGAATGTTTTTGACAGTGATATGCTGGTCCTCTTTAATCATGTTCCGAATAAAACAATACTTTTTCTGTCATTGCCGTTTTTGGCTTAGGTGCCCGAAAACTGTCTTTAAGGAAAGTCGAGCGAGTTGGAAGTCATTGTACCATCGCTTTACGGTAGCGAAAGAACACTTATCACCAAGCACTCGACTGATCTCCTCAAAACATTCTTTACGGTTTAAGCCACGCTTGAAATTGTAAAAAATCACAGCCCGACAATGACCCTTCTTCATTTCCATTACTTATTGGCGAAAGGATTACTTTAACAGATGTAATCCTTTCGCCTTTATGTAACTTACAAACAATCAAGTATATTTGACAACTGTCACTTGTAAACAACTAGAATGAAATGGCAAACAAAATTTGTTACAAAAATATCACCGCCTACTAGATAGGCTCAACGGAAAGAGAACAGCCCTTGTATATGTTTATTATTATTACTTAAAAGAGAACTTTATTTCAATTGAAACCTATTTAATTAAATGAGTTAATAATTTTGAATACTATCTGCTGATTACAAGTAACACCCAATTAGCTCAAAAGAGCCGGGCAGGGTAGATGATCCATCTCTGACATAGCTGTAGTAGCCGTTGTCAATACCTTCTGCTTGACTGTATTATTGTATAACTATTTGGAAATCTACTATATAATTTACATATGTAACAATTACAAAGTTCTATAATCACAGATGGACGTAATGACAACCTGTGTGAGACAAATCACTACAGGTGTTTGAGATGTGAAGAACTTTAACAATCAAAGTCTCTTTTTACTAACACCCTTTAATAAAATAGAGCTAAATGTAAGGATTGAGTAATATAGGGACTATAGTGTTACTTTAAGTCGTAAATAACTATTAATTATTAAATATATGAGTAATTTAGGAAACTAACTTTTGCTTACATGTAACACCGAATTAACTTAAAACCCACGACGGAGCAAAGAGCTAATATAAAATTTTGTTTTAATGTCGGTAAAACTTTTACAGAAACATGTTATTTGATGAAACAGTTTTTAGTGATGATTGCTTATCTCGTGCGCGAGTATTTTAGTGGTATTAGCGATTCCAGAATGGTCGTGATGCTTTGCAAGACAACGCAAATCCAGATATCGCGATGAGCTGGTGGAAAAAGTGCGTTAAAAAATAGCCTACAATGTGAATTCAATTGTGAGATGAATAGCGAAAGAATTAAATTCGACATGATTTACGAAATTTTGACAAAGGAATTCAAGCGGAAAATCTGTGCTCAATTTGTTGCTCACGCCTTAGATAAGGACCAAAAAATTGCGTTGGAAGGATTTTTGAACATTGGAAGGATATGGAAGGATTGAACATTGGAAGGATTGAACATTGGACGGGTTGAACATTGGAAGGATTTTATTGAAACATCGAAAAATTGCGTTTCCGGAAGTCACGAGAGAAGACAATGTTAATTTGTCTATACCACTCTAAAGGTATTATTCTTCGGGAATGCGTTCCACTGGTGAATATTATCTGGGTGCTATGGAGCGTTTGTTGAAGAGAATCATTCGAGTAAGGCCCAAATACCAAGCGCCAGGAAGTGGTTATAGTTGCACAATAATGCACAGACTGTCGCTGTTCGTGAAGTTTTGGTGGAAAACCAAGTCTGTGTGCTTCAATATCCCCCGCATTTGCACGTCTGCGTATTTCCTATCTCCGGCAGTCAAACTGGCAATGAACGTTTCATGACAATGTTGCACAAGTCAGAGAAGTTGTCACGAGTATCATTCAGGCAATTTCAAAAACGATATAAAAAATGTATGCTATAGCATTGAATTAACGTGCCCAACGGTGTATTGATACGGAATGGATGTATTTTGAATCAAAATAAATTATTTAGGTAAAATAACTAGATATTTTCCGTTATGTTATGTCATACTAATATAATTCAAAATTAGTATCTCAGTAGAAGAAATATTAAATGCACAAAAAAACGTAAGGGAATCATAAAAAAATTAAATAATTATTGCAAATTTGCTATTCTCTTTAAAATTGCGATAGTTTGTCCCTATTTGATTATACCATGTGTCAGTTTGTCACTATGACGATTTAACTTGAATATAACTGTTTCCTAACTACTCAAACTGTATTAAATCATCCTATGTCGGTTATTTGGATTTCCGTTAATACCAATTCGCAACGTAGAAGAGCAATTGAGAAAGACATAATCTGGAGGTATGGTGAATAAATAAATTGAACACTCGGATTCGCTAATGCCATTGTGTGCATGGCAAATAATAGAAAAGAAATGAGTAAGATGATAAAGCAATTAGCCAGATGTATGAAAAAGAGAGGACTTGAAAAGAATGTAAAGAAAACAAAAATAGTACTATGTAAGAAATGTGGGAAAAAAGCAAAAAAGGTGTGTCTTGGATGAATGCAGAGAAAAAAGAGTGTGTAAAAGCTAAACTACAACGACTCAGGAAAATATAAAACGAGGATGATGGCAGTAAAAGTTAAAGATGTGCAAGAGATAATGAGATAGGTATGGGTCAGTGAGTTACTGAATATAAGATTAAGGATTATGGAGGTGTGTATTTTGATAAGCGATGCTAAGGTATGGGCAATGAGTGACAGTAAAATATAGAGAAGGTGCAAATAGGATGTATGATAAGGATAATTGAATAATCAACGCCAGATCAAATTGTACTGCAAGAGCTAAATGAAGATGGGTCCAAAAATGTTGTGAGATATGAATGGAAAGTGATAATGGAAGACACTGATAGTGCAGTTAAATGGATTCACTTAAATGCAATGAAGGAGATAATTAAAGGGAAAGCATGAATGTGAGGAATAAAGAGAGGGACAAGATATATGAAAGAGTTGGATGGTCTATGGATGACTAGTATTGTAAAAAGGGGGATGAATATTATAATATAAATGAAGAATGTAGAAAAGTAGAATCAAGATGTAAGATTAAGACAAACAAGATGCAACGGTAGCTAAGTATATAATGGTCGTGGGAAGAGTAATAGAGTATGTGATGATGGAAAAAAGAATGGATGTTAGTCCTACGTGCAGGAGCGAGGAGAGGAGACACCTGTTTTGTATGAGAGATGATGATAGAAGATGTAGAATATGTGGAAAAGAAAAGGAAATATGGGAGCACTGTGCGATTGAAAATTGGTTAACAATTGGAAGAGTTTTATAGGATCGCACGTCAGAGGATTAGGAATAATGAAAAGGACAGTGATGGGTAAACGAAAAGGATAATTTAAGATAAAATCGAGTGGTGGGAGCTTCTAATTGATAGATTTAATTGTTGGGATGTCGTACGCTTCTCTTTCTCCCTTTCTCTCTCTCTCTCTCTCTTTCCTCTCGAAATTTTGGAAATAATGTATTGCATTCAATTATTGTATTATGTTAAATTGATTATGCCAGTAAAGGTTTGCTACAACTACTTCAATAGTATTTATTTTCTTTGGCAATATTAATACTTATTTTATTTTTACTACAAAATAAAGTGTAAATTAAGAACTGTAAATGAAAATAAATATAATTAGATATCAGCTTTTCCGTCTGAAATTAACGGTTTCAATTTGTGCGTTTTTCTTTGTTTTGTATACAAAATTGACTAAATATGTTGTTTTTATTTAAAATATTCCGTGATATTTATTCTTTGAACAATTGAATTAAATTAAGTTAATTAGCATACCAGCATGGTTACTAAATACATATGTAATTACAAATGTATATGTGTACGCTTGTTTTTCAAATGAATTATTCACATATTCACATAATAAATGCTGGAAATACACGCGAAGATATCTTAATTTATTAATAAATACACGGAGTTATTTAAAATTATTCTAAACCAATTGAATTTTATAACATAATACAAAGTATTTTATGACGTTATATTTCATATCCTCCTTCATTTTATTTGAAAACTTACATTGCAAGAGATATGTAAACTAATCGGTGTAACATTTTGATTGATATCTTGCAAAAGTTTAATGAAAAATATAAAGCGGATGGTTCTTGTAGTTTGAAATCTGGACTAAATTGTAATAATCGACCGAAGCGGCAGCACTTGAAGCGGCAGCACTTGCTCCGCCGTTAGAATTGATTATACAAGCAGAGGCGAAAGCCGCAATCTATCAGCTAAAAATTAACAGGCCGAATTTGGTAAAGAAAATTAACACTAAAATTATACGGGATGAAATCGGACTATATCTCCAGATAGAAACTATGAGGTGATCACGAACTCATGTTCGTGCAGAGAAAACCTTCCTATCTTTTCTGAATTTGCTCTAGAGCAGGTATGGCGAACCTGTGACCCGTGGGTCAGATATTGACCCACGCAAGCTTTTTAACTGACCCACTCATTGGTTTTTATAAATTAATTTTTTATATGAAAAACAAATAAAATCTTTTCAAGTGGACATTGGCTAGCTGATTTTCTATTTCTATCGTATCGCGTTATGTTTGCTTTGCAACTTAACGCGCATATTCGTTGCTTCATAGTGTGGGCGAATGTACCAGTTGCTAGTCAGTATCAATGCTGAAATAACATAAGTGGCATCCGTTTCGAATGCATTTAAAAGTAATGTGTATTATTTTGTTTGTATATTAGGTATATTAATAAAATGTTTTTCTGAAATTATTGTATTTTAAATATAAATATTTTTAATTGTAGCCCTGTACTATGTCGGCGATTAAAAAATTAAAAACAAACGATACAAGTTCAAGACCATATCAAACTGAATGGTTTGATAAATTTGGTGTGATTGAAAGGAATAAAATGGTTGTGTGTTATTTGTAATGAAAAAATGACTTGACGTATGTATAATATAAAAAGACATTTTGAAACATTGCATGCACTCTAATCTCAGAATGTCAACAGATGAAGAAAGAAAAACATATTTTTTTCAAAACAAAAAAGAATTTTTCTCAAAGCAGTGTTTTAAAAAGTTTTGTGGTTCCAAAAAACAACATTACGACCGCTAGTTTTCAAATTGCCCATTGCATTGTTCGCCACGGGAGACCTCTTTCAGAAGGAGAATTTGTAAAAAAAGCGTTTTTAGAATGTAGTCCTACATTGTTTGCTGATTTTAAAGAAAAAGACTTGAGGATCGAGTAATAGAATTAGAAAAAAATATTTTTTCGCAAATACATAACGACCTAAATTATGCAGAAATGTATTCAATTGCTTTAGATGAGAGTAATGATGTAAATGGTTATGCACAATTAGGAGTTTTTGCTCGGTATAAGTCAGGAAATATAATGAAAGAAGAATTAATAAATCTAATAACGTTGAAAGGAAGTGTACCGATCTTGATAATTTTAAAGAATTTGATATTGCATTTAAAGAAATGGATATTGACCTTCAGAAAATAGTTTCTGAAACAACAGACGGTGCACCTAATATGATAGGGAAAAACATTGGATTTATTCGATATCTTAAGCAAAATATTTCAAATTCTCTGATCGAACTTCATTGTATAGTACACCAGCAAGTTTTATGTGCGAAACATGGATTAAAAACATTTTCCGGTGTAATGTCAGTTATAATAAAAATCATGAACTTTATAAACGCAACAGCTCTTAATAGACGGCAATTTGCACAATTCTTAGAGGAAATTGAATGCCTATATTCTGGAATTTTGACATACAACAACGTGCGATGGCTTAGTTGTGATCAAGTCCTTAATCGCTTTGTAACGTTATTAGATGAAATTAAGCTCTTTTTAATTGAAAAAGATAATAGTTTCGATGAATTAACAAATGTACATTGGTTAAATGATTTAATGTTCTTATGCGATATCACACAGCATTTTAATGAACTGAATAGAAAACTTCAAGGGCAAGGATTAATTATTTTAACCATGTATGAAAATATTAAAGCATTTATAGCAAAACTTGATATCTTTAGTAAGGATTTAGAAATGAAAATTATGAAATTACAATAATTTTTGAAAATACGGCTGACATTTATGAAAATGCAATTAAAACATATTTAATGATTCTCCGGGAAATAAAACAAGCTTTTGAAGAGAGATTCAATCAATTTAAATGTTTGGAAAATACATTTCAATTTATTTTATATCCATACAAAACTGAATTTGAAACAATGAAGTTAATCGAATTTATGTGGCTAGGTATAGATAACTTAGAAATGGAATTAGTGGAATTTCGAAGCAGCGTAGTGTGG
>WYDF02010230.1:0-13689 GCA_009867245.2 Adranes taylori
ATACGTCCACTTGAAAGATATTTTATGCATTCTTCCCATTTAAGGTTTCCTGTATATGTGTACTCAAAGAAATTTAATTGAATCAGCATTTGTCAATTCACCCATGCTTCTCAAGGTCATGATCAATTACTGTTGTTTAAGACAATTTAGACAATGCTCATGTGCCATGAATCATTCTTAGTACATCGCAGTGCATGCTGATAATCTCGTCAATATCCTTTCCAACATTTACGATTGTTGTATCATCGGCATACAGAATACATTTACTATATATGGTCTATTTGAAAAAGAATGATAGCACAGTTTTTATGGTATAGCAGGTAAACCCAAATGTAACATCATAAACCAGCGACAGAGGATTAAATGTTTGGCTTTTACCAATTTATTTCAAAATTATTTGAATATATCCTTGTCTTAAAATTTGCAGTTATTTTATTCAACAAATAATGTAGGTATGTAATCTCTTCAGGTAGAGAATATTTACAATTCAAAGAATCACAAAGAGGATCTTAAGAAGCACTTAGAAACGATTAAAATTTCCAATCGGCAGAAAGTGTTATGCAAATTGTGAATTATTGTAATTATGATTTATATTTCTGTCGGTACAGTCCTCTGAACGTAACACGCAGAATTGTTAGTTTTTATACTAAAAGGTGATAAAAAAGCGATATTGATTAAGTGAACTAGTGCAATAAAAATGTTATTACGTCTAATTTTATACCTGTGAAATTAAAGTGTCATTTAACAGTGCATTTGAAAACTGTAGTGTTAAATGTACATGACGTTCTTGTACATGAACATTTAACTAGTAGTGTTCGGAGTATAGTTTTTAAGTGTTCAACTATGACCAGGTTGGAGAAGCAACCATTTATAGACCTTTTGAAGCAAAGAAAGAATTGAAGTATTACAGTAGACTGAAAACGTCAACAGGGAGAAAATCAATACAAATAGACGATACTGGGAAACAATTGATACGAAGAAAAGTGCATTCATTTTATTTACAAAAAATTGATACCTACTTTGGATAAACTTTTAGTAGACATTAATGGAGACAAAACTTTGTCACACATTAAGAGACAAATTGTGGAAAATTTTACATCAATTAGAATTCGTTTGGGAGAAGCAGAATAAACAATCTGCGCTCATAGAGAAAGAATATATTATTTGTTGGAGGAGGCAATATTTAAGGGAAATTCGAAAACTGAGAAGAGAAGACAAAAATATTTTTTATTTGGATGAAACATGGATTAATTAAAACATTTTGTAACAAAAGTTTGGCAAGATAAACTGGTTACAAATGCTCATCAAGCGTTTACAGAAGGTTTGTCTAATGGTATAAAAATTCCGAGTAAAGGTCGTCGTTTGATTATCACTCATATTGGAGGAGATAACGGATTTGTTGATCGAGCCTTGTTAGAATTTGTTTCAACTCTACGAAAGATTACCATGAAGAAATGACTTCTGCTGTTTTTGAAGAATATTTTTATCAAATGCTAGATTTATAACGTATCAATTCTGTAACAGTTATGGACAATGCTAGTTACCATTCAAGATTAACCTAACAATACCTAACACCTATGGAAAAAGCCTAACTGCCTAACTAATAAATGGCAAAAGCAAGAACTCTTAGATTGGTTAATAAGCAAAGAAATTGAGGCAGAACAAGGATTATCCAAAAAGAGCTTTTACAGTTAAGTTAATTACATTCATCAACATTTAAGAACTATGCTTTAGATGAAATAGCAAAGGAACGTGAAGTTAAGGTGTTGTGAATCACTGTAAAGTCCACATTATCACTGTAAAGTTAATTCCCATTAAATTTGTTGCAACAATTAAGCGACAAAATTGGCCTCATTTGGCAATGAAGAAAGTGCTTTGCCATCAGGATAACGCACTTGCCCACAAGTCTGCGATTACAATGGCCAAAATTAATTACTTAGGATTTAAATTAGTGCCTCATTCGCCCTGTTCCCCAGATTTGGCTCCCAGCGATTATCATCTGTTTCCAAATCTGAAAAAATGGCTCGGCGGTAAGAGATTTTCGTCTGATTAAGAGATAATCGCTGCTGTAAATAGTTATTTAGAGGACTTGAATTCATCGACCTACAATGAAGGCATTGCTAATTTGAAATATCGTTGGAATAAGCGTGTTGAGCGAGCAGGGTTTTTTCTTGAAAAATAAAATGTTTTTTGTCAAAAAAAACTTGCATTTTCTTTGTTAGGCCACGTAGTTACCGAACAATCCTCGTAATCTGGGCTCAAATGAAGGGTTATGTCGCGAGAAACAATACAACATTTAGACTGCAAGATGTTCATCAACTATTATATGACTCAATATAAAAATTTCATCTGACAATTGGCAAAACGCTAACAATTAGCAAAACGCTTCATAGGAGAGGAAGAAAAATTCTGGAAAATCGATATGTTTATAGATGAAACAATAGAGCCAATTATTATTTCTGTGGAAAATGAGGAAATTGATGATGATGCTTCCTTATCGGAAGAGAACGACTTATTTATTTAGGTATGTAATTCGATATTTACATTAATTATATTAAGTTTAAGTGGTGCTAGTACCCAAAATGTATTCAATATTTAATTTTAAAAAATTGTCCTAACCTAACATCTACATAATATTTTTATAAAAATAAATGTAGGTATTTACTGATATTTCACTATTTTTTATGGCAAAGAAAATTCATGTTCTCCATCACTTTATTGGTTCAATTATTGGTTCAATTATTGGTTCATTGATCATTTGTATTTTATGGTGTATTGTATTCGATGTTTGTCCGGGTGGTCATACTAAAGTCTTGCAAAAACTGAGATAAGAACTTCTATTTACGTTTTTTTCTGCTTTGAACACCCTGAATGACAACAGATTTGAACCTCTGCCATAAAAATAGTGCTATCATGCATTTCAAAATAACATATAGTATCCGACAGGTACAGAGGAAATCATTTATATATATTAAAATTAATATCAGGCCCAAAATAGATCCTTGGGGCCTCCGAAAAAATTGCCAATTAATACTGCTTTTTTACTAGATACTGTAAAAAAGATACTAGATTCTATGAGCCGTGCTTGCAATATAATGTAAAAAGACCCGCTTGTTATTGTCAGAAATATTCAAAGAACTTTACATATTGGTGTGAAAGCAATGGAGACTTTTACATTAATAAGTGAACAGCCTTGTTCTCTTAGATTCTCTACATTTTTGAATGTTGTTTAAATAAAAAATCGTGTGAGATGAAACAAAACTACACTAGATCATTTTGAGAATGGATTGTTTCATTTAGTTAAAATCAATCTTTACAACAATATTTAAAAACCAAAAATAAGAAAAATCGGGGAAGTGTTAAAGATATTACTGAACATAATTCATTCACGTATTACTAGCAGAATAGATGTCCTAAATTCAAACACTTAAACTGGCTTGTTGAAGAGCGTGGAAGCAGAACATTGATTCTGTATTGTGTTGGTTCAGCGTTGGGAAGATAGACGCAGACCACTTTTTCCGTTCACATTGTCGAAAACGTATTCTCTATTGTCTCAAATTATCATAAATATACTCAATGACAGTCAGATTGATAGTGAAGACCTTCAACTATCTATCTGTATAGGCAACTTATATTTGTCACAAATGGCTAATATTGAAACCCATAACACTACACAAACGATACTGATATTAGAAAGAGCGTCGCTCAATGATGCAGTCTAGCCTATTCATACTCAGTATGAATATATAAGGTGACATGAAATAAAGTATATAAAACCATCAAAATTAACGCTGTTGTCGTAAATTAATATGATATTCTAATGTAAACCTATTAATAATATAAAGTTTGAAAAACCTTCAGAATGTTGTATTATCGGCGAATGCTAAAAATGCACATAGTTCAAACACATCAATCAAAACCACCAAAAACGAATATTGGTATAATAGTAGGTATAATAATAAGTATAAGAGAAGAGGAGGGGATGGCTGAGTATTTGAGATAGGGTTTGAATATGGGGGAAAAGCATGATTGCAAAGTTTAGATGTGGGAATGAAAAGGGTGAAAACAAACATTGGATGAATGAGCAAGAGAGATTGGTTATAAGAATGTGAAGAGATAGAGTGGAATGAGAAATAAAAGAAGTTAGGGGAACACTGGAGGGTAAGTTTGGGTAAAGAATAAAAAGGGTTAAAACAGAAAAATAGAATAAAAAAGGGAAGGAAGAGTATGTATTGGATGGAAGTGTGAAGTGCGTAAGGTACTTGAAATTAGATGAGCAAAAACGAAAGGGTGGTAAATATAAGGTAGATAGGAAAATGGATGAGAAAGAAAGTGAATAAGGGAGGAGAAAGTTGACAGTGGGAGGAGGGAACCATTAGAAGAGATAGAGGTGGGGCAAGGGATAGAGGTAAAGGAAGGTGTAAAGAATAAAGGAATCTGTAACCTTTCCTTCTCTTGGATGAAAATGTAGATTGCGCAGTAAAAAAAGAAAGAAAATTTTTACTTTTTAATATGTTTTTGTTATTATTTCACTATTTTATGTTTATATTTTCAATTGTTTGTCATTTTGTAATATTTGATGCCAATAAAGGTTGTGTCTATCTATCTATTTACATAAATTAGTATATTTTGACAATGTATAAAAACATAAAAAAGGTATGCTAAAATCGGCGATGGAAGATAAAATTGAAGGAAGTAGAAAGAATCGTTGGTAGAAAGAGAACATCTTGATTAAAAACTCCAAAACAAGATTTTGGTGCGATTGCATTTAGGTTGGCCAAAGTTTGGTGGTTGGTTTGGTGACCCCAAACGTACTCCAAGAGGAATAATGAAAAAATAGCTTACACTAATCGTCTCCTATAACCAGCTCCGACTTGTATCCCTAGATTTGGTATTTTGTAAAATTGTTCTCTCTGTACAAGTGATCTCATATCAGAATGTCATACAATAGAAATAACAATCAGGTACCATTTATGGCATCTTTCTCTTCCCATAAAATTTTATCCTCACTTCTATCCAGATTGTTTGAATTGCAACATTTCTTAAAACCCTTTTCCATTATTCTAAAACTGGATTTGATGGTTTCTTTATTTTTCCTGTGGGGATTAGGGAATGATTTTGGAATAAAAACCAATTGCTGTATTCCTTTCGTAAATTGTCTTTGAATGGTTTATTGACTGCTACATCTAAAACTTGTATCAGTAAAGTCATTCTTCCTGGAATTATCACCAAATAAGGATTCAAATAAATTTTTGTCTTCCAGTCCAATACCACTTCCTCCGTCATCCATCTCTTTTCTTGAACACAAACAATTCTTTTGGCATCTCTTCTTTTGGCACAGTTTTCACAAATGGAGGAAGTTTCCAGCGATCTGCACTAACACCAAGCATAACGGTAGTTCTCAAGTTCTCTTATTGACTGTAGGGTTTGAAGGCTTGTCGAAATAAACTGGAGTTGATCTGCATTTCTCATATGCCTGAGATGGCATTTGTGGGTTTTCCAAACCTCTACAACATGACGTTGAAAAGCTAACAACTTATCACCAAAATGTTGAGGTAATTTTTGAGTAAGCGATGAGTACACCGCCGTAGGGATAATCCATTCTGATTCATCATTCGTCTACACCAATCCACCCTTGCTTTAAATTGAGTTCTAGAAACACGATAAATTTAAAACGAAGAAAAAGTCTCAAGTAGCACGAATCAAATACACGCTTTCGCTGCAACTGGCGTGTGACTACTGGACGCAGCAACGGTGCCGGCGTAGAATACGCGTTTTCCGCGCGAAATTTATGAATCTCGCAGTCGCGCGAATCGAGTCGACCGTAAAACGATCATTTAGATACGGCCTAAACACTGAATATAATTCGAGTTTTTTTAGAAAAATATTGTGCGTAAAAAATATCGTGTTATATTCTAATATATTTATTTACTATACTAATATATTTATTAAAACATAAAATTCTTTTCGTGAAAAATCTTACCTCTTCCGCAAATTGTTTTGTTATGAGCATTTCAGTTGGTGTTTGATCTCGCTTAGGTATAGCAAGAATAGTATCATCGCTAAGTTCATCCGCACTAGTGCCGTAAATGCTGTCACCATAAGCATTTTCTGTTTCTATAGCTGAAATGATATTGTTATTATTTGGCTTTATAATAACCACTGCAGTGGCATCATTCATCTGGTCCAAAAGATCGTCCAACGTACACAAACCATATTCGTTTGGAGTAAACGGACGACAGATAGTGCGCTCGTAAGCTACAGCAAATTCGCTTATCGATAGCTGTTTCGAAGCTTGCGATTTCAAAACTCGCAAAAGATCAGATGTGAAGCGACGCAGCTGAGCTGAGTGAGTAAGAGTAATCATGCGCTTGTCACCATCACCTAAAATCTATAGCGAAAAAAGCACCTTTGTAAGCTATAAATGTGAATGTTCATCAAGATGTCATAGAAAAAATGCTTGTTCTTATTAAACATATTGCAGGTTAGATACAGTTATAACATTTACCTGTACTACTCGTGCAAGAGGTTTGCTTAGCAGTAAATCGCTTAATTTGGTATAACCGTAATCAGCTACCCGACATTGCCTCCCAAAGTGATGATGATATGCCGGAATAAATTTGTTCAGAGGCAATTGGCATCTATCAGCCAATTTTAATAGATCAACCAATTCGCGGCACAACAATGTAATACTGGATGAAATGGATGGAGATAAATTCTTTAAAACCATTTCTATAAAAAGTTGAAATATAAACTGGAAGTTATCAAACTAACAATAAATGCATTTTTATTTATAATTCACATAAAATGTATCACAAACTGTTTTAATGTTATTAAAAAAGTATCTACTTTAAAAATATAAACAAGAATATCACATGTTTTTCGAATTACGTAATTAAAATATACAATAAACTCAGGTACAATATATAATTCACAACAGGTACAATACACAATACACAAAACTCAGGTACAATACACAAAAGATATATAATTCTACACAATGTATGTATTCTATAACTAGATAGTGAAGCAGAAAGTTTAGCCGCACATTAAAAGAAACTTAATGCGTATTTGAATGTAATGGAATTGGTTTGTTAATGTTAATTAGCTTAGAGCCTGGGAATTTTCCTTCATCAAACAAACAAGTGAGGTTTTTCCTTCATCAAATAAACAAGTGAGGTTTCTCCTTCATCAAAGACTGCATAATATACCAGAATCTTTTCTGTACCTCAAAAACGTAAAATAAAAAATATTTAAACAAACATCAGAAACTAAAACTTAAATTTTATTTAAGTTTTATTTTTAAACAAAACGAAAATTTGATAATTTTCTAGGAAACATTATGCGGATGCTAACATGAAGCTATATAAAATAAATAAATAATATTCACTCTGCATAGTACAGTATGGAACGAATATTTTACGTCTGTGTAAAATTTATAACAAAACATCTGTGAAACAAAATATTAAACATTATACCAAATTCATACGGCTTTTAAAACTTCTGATCCTTCAAGGCCACTTAATATTACCATAACTTGCAATTTGTAGCATACAAATAGGAAACAGAACTGGTTTAGAAGTAAGACCTCAAATTATAAAGTGACACTCTAATATATGTAATCAGTTCACTTTTGGTTTACACTATTAAAACGTATTTTGAAAAGTATACTTGCAACGTTTATACTTGAAAAGTCACTCATTCTTAAAAAAATAAAATCAATTTGAAATAATAATACCTCCTTCTTTATCACAATCAGGCAATTTAATTTCCGTGACCCGTGAGATGTATTTAATATTTTTGCCCGGACCGCCATATCTTAATTCAATGTCATTTACGCATGTTACAAGATGTTCCAATGGTACGCCGCCAACGGAATCGACTGGCAGAGAATCTCCAAATTCAGATTTATAACATACTGCAAAACTATCGAAAATATTTAATTAAAATAAATGAATGCTTTCAATAAACATTTAAAAATAAGATAATATGTATATAACCAGTGTACAATTTGTATATAACACAAAAAAATAGTCATCGATTTTCTTTAACTTATTTATTTAATCAATACCCAGGATTAATAAATACCCTTTATGACACTTTAAGATCTAATCAGATTAATAATCCGTGAACAATATTAATAGACATGACTAAATAATATACAAATAAGTATGCAAAATAGTAGTATTCAAAACAAAAAGTATCCAAGATAACACAGATATGAAGTGTGATACATTGAAGAAGAATGTCGTATTGTTTATTACAAGAGCTTCTTAAGTTCCTATATAGTAATTCATGTCTAAATAAGTACTTACAGCGCACTTTATTACAAAAGTAATCAAATAGATAAAGGCTCTCATTTAGTCTGTTCCCTATTCTTCACATTCTATTCAACGGGCTAGGATATAAGAAGCTGGTTCTACATTGCGATTCACTAAACAGTTGATTGTTACGATTGTTCGCTTAGGGATTCTGGGATCGATTCAAGATAGTAAAGGGGAACAGTCAATAATACCGCGTAATATTTTATATAACTGTATGATCTGTTAACCTGCGCCTGTGCTCCAGAGACGGTATATCTATATAGCTACACATCTGATCCATAGTTAAGAGAGACAAATCAAGTTTATATCTGATTATCCTTAAAACCCCATTTTGGACTCTCTTTCGAACATCCCAATGTGTTTTTTGTAATATGGGGACCAGACAACACTCCCAAATTCAAATAATGGACTAACCAGTAATGGACAAGGATATCGATGCTTGAATGTATGTATGCGCACTAAAGTCTTGACTAAATCTGATTATAAAGCCAAGTGTTTGAAAGCCTGTATTTTGGATCATATCAAAGTGATTCCTAAATGACAACTTCGAATCAATCACAATGCCAAGAACACGGATTTCATTGATTATAACAATTTCTTCATTAAACAACCTGTAGTTTGGTGGAAAACGCAGTTCTCTCTAAAAGTCAATAACATTATATTTATTTAGATTCACATATAAAGAGTTCTGAACACACCAATCGCCAAACATTTCCAGAGAATGTTGGACCTTTAAAGAGTCCTCAAACGAACTGATAGGTTGAACGATATAGGTAATGATATACAATTGCCTATTTTCACGTATTGTTTACGGCCTTTTTAGAAACTTTCCACCCATTTCAATATATATATCTGCTAATTCCCAAGTTATATAATTTCTGAATTAATATGTTCTGGTTAATTTTATCAAACGCCTTAGAAAAGTCAGAATAGACTGAATGAATCTGCTTACCATGTTATAGTGCGTTAGAGATAAACGTATGATATACTAATAAATTAGTTGCAAGCGACCTTCCAGGCACAAATCCATGTTGATTTCAATTATTATATTCTTAGTATACCATGAAAGTTGCCTACATATTAAACAATCAAAGATTTTTGGAATAGTAGAAGAAATTTATACAGGTCTATAGTTTGCAATGTTTGATCGATCGTCTTTTTTTAAAAACAGTAACAATGTAACTCTCCTTCCAAATATCAGGAAAAATGTCCTCAGTTAACGATAGGTTAAACAACATAGTCAAAGGACAGAGTGCAAACACATTCTTTTAGAAACCGTCAAGATTAGAAATTTTTGAAAACAGATCCCCTCGGAGATGGTATAACTATTAAAATGAGCCACGATGTTAATATTTTCCTCATAACCCACAAAATTAATCAGTAAAATGATCAGATATGGATTGATTTTATTATTAAGTTATTCTCTCCATTAGCTTTTATTTTTTCAAGATTAGCTTCTATTGCATCAATTCCTTCCAGAATGTGCGTTGTTTGATTGTATAATCGCCACTAATTGTTATATCGTGTCTGGCTATTTTTGTTTTATTTTTTAGAACGTTCATCAAGGAGTCGTTAGTTATTAGCTTTAAAGACTGAATTTGATTATTCTATCGTTTTGGCATTTATGCTGTGCACATTCATTATAACAAACTTTTTTTTATTATATATTAATATGTTATTTACTTATAAAATTATTAAATTAAAATGCATTTTTTTTAAACAACTATTTATTGTATACATGTTTCACCAACACAGTGGCATCCTCAGAAGGTTGAGTTTCACGAATTTTATCAGTTAATTTCTAAGCACAGCGAACAACTTTTATTATATTCACAGGTATATTTCCTGAAGAAAACAATTTATTTACCTCATTTTTGTCATGTTCAATTCTGTGACCAATATATGTACTTTCGCTTGCTGGGAGGTTATATATAATCATATTTTTTCTTCTCAGTTTTCTGTCACATACTTCCTGGTAAATATTCTCATCAATCTTAGAGCGAGTGTTATTATTAATTCTCAATTTATCCAAGTCATTTTTCAAAGTGTTTAATTCAGCTTTAAGAGTATAATTTATCTGGATTTGCTTTTCATATTTAGAAAACAATTTGTCATAATTCCTCTCCATTTGTTATCCCTAACTAATTTATATTTATGTTATTTTATGAATATATGCTACCAAATATCTTTTTATTGTAAGGTTTAGTAATTAAAGGTGGGGCTTAATTAAAGAGTTTTCAATAAAATGTAATTATTAGAAACATAATACTTCACAAAAAAAAAATAACGATAAGATAAAGAGATAAGGAACACAAAGATGTGTTAAAATATGTTGCCAACTAAAACAAACATATACCAATCACGTGGGTAGTGAATCGCATGTGATCCATTATAAATAACTTTGCGGATGAGTCGTTGTAAAATGCTGTTGTTGTAGTTGTAAAATGCTTCAGCAATTTATGTTGGTTTTACATTATTTGCTCAGTACAGTTAAAATCATTTGATTTAAACAGATGCAGTAATTATTTATTTTAATTCAAAAGCTTTAATTAAGTATTATCAACAAGAGGCTACAATATTGGCTACCGTACAAGTACAAGTATTTTATCCGTAGTTTTGAAACCGTACAAGTATTTTAAAAAGAAATCCACAGTTCCTCTAGATATGTTCATGGTATGAACACATTTAACAAAAATTTGGTTGAGTGATTTAAAAAAAATTAAGAACATATATACAGGTAGTATTACTTTAAGACCTACATACCTTTTGTTGATAATTAGGTGCCTTAATTATTTCGAAAAACTCCATATTGATATTTAGGAATTTCAAATTGACTTAAAAAATCCAGGTAAGGGTAGATGCATTCTGGCATTTGGTGACATTCAGTACCATCTGCTTTCACATAGCATCATTGCATTAGCTTATGAGACAGACGCTTTAATACGTGACCCACCTGGCTTAGTAAATTAATTTGAACATCGTTTTATTTGACTTTTCATACGTGTACTTGTATGCCTATGTTATTACATAAGATATTTAAATAAATGCAGTTTTTAAGAACAAACCAACGGTGAAATAATTAAAGTAAGGTACCTTAATTACCTAAGGTACTTTAAGGACCTTAATTAGATTATCTCACTGATGGTTGGTTCTTAAAAACTGCATTTAAGTCAAGATCTTATGTAATAATATAGCCATACAAGTATATGTATAAACAGTAAAATAAAATGATATTCAAATTGATTTACTAAGCCAGGTAAAGCGTTAGTCTCATAAGCTAATCTAATGATACTATGTGAAAGCAGAGTGTACTGGAGACGGAATGCCACCAATGCCAGAAATGCATCTACCCTCACCTGATCTTTTTTGAGTCAATTAGAAATTCCTAAACTTCAAAATGCAGTTTTTCGAAATAACTAACACATCAAATTATTAAAAATTTCTATCTATATACTGTTGCTGGCGCCGCCAGACTAAAATTTTTAGAGTGAAAATGTTTTAGAATGCTGATTTTCCTGAAGAAACCCCTCATTGCATCTATATCTTGCCTTTCTGTTTGAGTAAAAGCGACCGATAAAGCTGATGATTGATTTCTCAGCAATTCTTGGAATCGTTTTTCGGTCCTTTCTTACAATGGGTCACGTAGCATAGGTGTGTAGTATTTGATAGTCTTGTGATATATTCTCAACATGTCCGAATTTTTGTATAAGTTTAGTCAACATGTAAAATAACATGTTGATGAAGTTGAGTCAGGACCGAATATTAAAAATTTGTGAAAAAATACAACCAAAATTTGAACTCTTATTTTAACCACAAAGCCATACATTTATCCACGTGACTGGCTGCAACACACTAGATAATTAAAATATATAATGTAATAATTAAACAAAACAGTTCCTTCAAAGTTTTGGATGTAAGAGTTAAGCGCGACGTGGACTATAAATCAAGACATTACGTGCAGAGTATCAAATATTACTACCAGAATAAAATAAAAAAAATATATACCGTGCCAATAAAAAAACACTATGGTAAATAAAGTTGAATCTAGAAAACCTTAAAGGCAAAAGTATAAAACACAAACAAGCAACTCTACTAGGCTTGAAAATCATAGAACATCCCAACAAGAATACCAACACATCATAGTTAGCATTAATTAAACCGCAATAGAAACTTTTGGTACAATAAAAAATAAGAAATTATAGCCCAATAATAAATCACAAATAAGAGCACAATAAGAAATCATATAAGTGAAAAAAAATGTGGTTATGGAAATGTAATGAAATTGACAGATACATAGGAAGGACTTATCAAAACTTTCACGCGTATAATAAATAGAAACATAAAATTTTGCATACAATTAGAAAAATTTTTAAAACTTGTTATAATTTACCTCAATAATGGTAAAGTTCCCATATGTGATAGAAGTAACTGACTTAAACTTGCGGAAAAAAACTTCAGAGACATATTAATGCAAAGAATTTCGCTACTTGTTTCAGCTGCTGCATCCGTTGTTTCGTAACCAGGTATATTATTTGGTCCATTAGGACAATGAATAACGCAATATAATATTTGAGTCTAAAAAAGTCAATCATATATTATCTCCAGAAGACATAATCTTAATTACAATTTATTGCTGGTGATAATTATATTCACCTTATGTATATTTGTAGGTGGTGAAGATCTAACTTCAGGCGTCAAACTAATAATTCTTCCTCCATATTCGTCCGTAACGCAACACACGTCTTTTAACTTGTTAATTTCAGATACCGATGCATTTATATGATATCGGCTTTCTAATAAATTCAGTAATCGATAAAGTGGCATTCTATCACTAGGTGCTTCCTAAAATAAAATTAATTTGGATAATTCAAACGGTATTTTTCCTTTATTTCAAAAATATTATAAATTTTAAAAATATAATACCAATTTACTCAACTAACAATAAAGATACTTAAACTCAAGAGAGGTAACATCATTCTGTTTCATTTTATTCTAAAGTGTACAAATGTTTGTGTCTTGCATCCCTTTACACCAATCAAAACCTCAATCTGCTATGTAGCTTCTGAATACTATAACGTTATATCTTTGCTGTCCTACTTTCCTGATTTAGAAGATGGACATTTAGACAGGGGTCTTTTTTTATATCTAAGATATAAAAAGGGACCACTGAAGAAATGCTCAGATGAGTAAATGTAAAGAATTATCAACAAGTTTTAAGGAACAAAACGTGCAGTACATCAAGCACATTATGAAACAAAAGCAATTAAAAATCAACCACTAGTTACCGAGAGAAATATCAAAAGATACATAAAAGTCTTGAGTAACATCAAGCAGTAGATAAGTAAACAGATATGGAAATAATATG
>WYDF02010241.1:0-13688 GCA_009867245.2 Adranes taylori
AAAAAAAAAAATAGAAACAAAAAAAGCTGAAAGAAAGAGATTGGGATATCCTAAATAGCTTATAGGATATTGTCAGAGCGATGAAAGGAAAGTTTTGTGTATAAAGAAATACGAAATAAAAAGGAGAATGAAAGACGATATGATGAAAGCAGGAGGAGGAAAAGAGGATTATAAGGCAGTTGTTACGTAAAATAACAGAAGGAGAGAGGGATTGGGATAATTATGTAGAAAATGAAATGCAAAGAGAGAAGAGAGTTGGATAGAAGAGAAGAACTGATTATGAAGAGAACGCCAAGTGTAGCATTATCTCCTTAATATTTCGTATCTCCGGATATTTCTTTATAAGTGCCACTTTTAAATATTTCTTTGTGCATTGTTAATTATCTTATCTATTGCATAATCTTTAGATTTTACATGTTTAATATTAAACTTGAAATAATTAGGAGTTAAATTTGATGTAGGAAGTATAAACGTAAATTAATTAATAAGGTACAAATGATGGAAAAAGAACAAACAGCATCCTCGAGTTCAGATTCTGATGACAACATGAAATCAAATGACAACATCAACGTTATTCTTTGGCAAGGATAGTGTCTCTTTTGAGTTTATCAATAATTCAGGGGTGGCGGAAGATGTTTCATCCAGAAATATATTAAATATGTCAGGGTGGAGCTCTATCTCACCGAGAGAAATGTCAAGCACATGTAATGCTCCAAAACAATCAACACAATATAGAGATTTACCCTTTCTGGGCCCAAATGTTCACATCATTGAACTCTTCGTTAAATAATCTTCCCATTATTGGTAGTGATTCTTCTGTAGACCTTCCATCGACAAGTAAGTCACATAATATACCTTATATACCTCCTAATTCGCATTTCCAGGAAGGTTGTGACAGACTTCCACTCGCGATGCTGCTAATGGGGATTCCTAGCGATTGTCACAAATGACGCAAACAAATATGTTATTATTTCAGAATTTACTATGCTCCGGAAACGTGATTAACGGGCGCCAGGTCAGTTTAACGTGAGACCGCACGCTGGAACTGATCTTGTTGTTCTTCCGGTCTTCAGTGGCTTACTGATAGCTACGAATACGTGAGTTGTCCAGGAGTTCTTGATCTTACGGGCAACTGAAAAAACTTACTGCTATTAGTGAAACAATATTAACGGTTTAACAAAACACGTCTATTGGTCTTCAAAATACAAACAAAGAACGAAAAACAAAATTAGACGTCAATTAAATAAATGACAAATCAAACAATGGCGCATTATTGGTGATTAGCGAATAATAAATCAAATAATAAATCAGCCAATGAATACGAAATGTTATATACAAGCGGTGCATGTAAAGCGGTGCAAACGTGCGGTGACATGATAAAACAACAATTATGCGGGAAGCATGTAAAAGTGGGGTATAAAGCAATGGGGAGGCGGGGGTCTACTTTAGCAAAATGATTCGGGCAATGATAATGGAACCGCTATGAGCACCGTAATACCGTGTCTAATATTCAGTGCTACTGTTGTCGAGTGGCTAAAACTAACTTAATCGGTAAGTATTAGGCACCCCTGTGGATAGAACGGAAACGAAATTGCTATGTATGACCTGTATAATACCGCGTCGAACAATCAGTTTATGTTGTCGAATGGCTGAAACCAAAGCGTAGATTAGAATCATACACTCTTGTAAGGTAACCAAACCAAGGTAAGGAAACCATAATACGAAGGGACGGCTATATGATGCGTAACACCGCGTCGAACAATCGACTTTATACTTATCGAGCGACTGAAACCAATCCGTGGATTAGAATCATACACTCTAATGGTATAGGAAGTACTGCAGAACAGATATAACTTGGTGCGCGGTATGGAACGCTTTAGCTTATTTTGAGATGGCAATAGATGTATTGTTGTTTAATATCTGTTAGCATAGGCGTACATTTAGTTTTATCACGTAGTCTACAACTAGTGCTGCGACTCTCATCGTACGCCGTGTTCCGCTCGTCACAATCTATATCTGTGAAGCATGATGCCTGCCTGCTCGCTAAGATATATCTATTCTGCAGTAGGTAAAGTAAAAGGAGAAAACAAAGCTATTAGAAACAATAGACAGTGTAATTATATATGATAATGCTTACTTATCCGGCGGTGGTCGCTGGGTGTCGCTCTGCTCACATCTCGGCTGGCTGCTGCTGCTTCAAATTTATGAAATGAACTAAAATCTTCTATGCAAATCGGCAGTATTTATAGGCGTTAGCCGCTACAGAAATTTTGTTCTGTTCTACGGACCTCTGTGTAGCCACTCACACGTTACTTAGCATCCTGATTAAAGTGCAGGCACAGCAATCTACGCACGATGATAAGCCAATATGTAAATATCAATTACTATTACTAGCGGACGCTGTGTTCAACAACATTTCCTATCCATGGACGGAAGGCGAACGTTACATGGGTTCCCTGCAGCACGCATTAGCCACGGCTTATGTATGTACGAGTGAGCCAGTAGCGAACAATAATCATATATCCATCTCTCTGCTGTTATTATTGCGTCTTTATTTAATGCATGACATGTAAGCGCTATCATATATTTTTATTTTATTTCTATTTTATCTTATGAACTGATTTTTCAATGGCTTGGTGACGCAATTTATTTATTTACGTAATATGCTATGTTATAAGGTGGTTTTGATACAAATACCTGATATTTGAAATTTATTTATTTCTTGTAACGATTCTCAATTTATTTTTCTTATAACGATTCGCCCAAACCTGTTATAAAATGTTAAATTCCATAAAATGGAATTTAACATCTATGTGTTTCGTTCGTCTGTGAAACACTCCATTCTTAATTAGATTTTCCACAGCTGAATTGTCACACCACAAAACAGTTACATTATTTTGAGGCATTTTAATTGTATCGAGTAATCCACGAAACCATATCACTTGTTTTGTTGCATCGTATGCCGCTATGTATTCTGCTTCTGTTGTAGATGTTGAAACAACGGTTTGTTTTCGACTTGACCATATTACTGGTCCTTCTTTTGAAATTAGCACACCGCTAATAGATTTTCTTGTACTTGCACATTCATATATGTGTTTATGCCTGTAAACACAATTCCGATATCTGTTGTACCTTGTAAATAACGTAAAACATGTTTCGCTGCTTTCCAATGCTCCATTGAGACATTTTCAAGAAATTGACTTAAATTGATGACAGCATATGCTAAATCGGGCCTTGTTCCACTGTGAGGAACAATAAACTTCTGATAAGTTGACGATAGGGAACCTTAGCTGATGATAGTGATTCTCCTTTACTATTGACGTTCGGCTGCTACACTACATTTGCATCTGCAGGTGTTAATATTTCATTACACATTTTGAATTTTAAATTTTGTTAGCACATTGCGAGTGTATGCTGACTAATGAATTCGAATAGTTTTAGCTTCCCGATCTCGTTCTATTTCTATTCCAAGATAGTACATAGCGTCAGAATTTGTTGTTTCAAATTCTAAATTTAATTTCTCTAAACGTTCATTAGTTTGAATAATTGACTTCTCAATTACCAATCCATCGTCTACATATAATACCAAAAGTAATGTATCATCGCTGTTAGAATATAAGCATGGATCAAACTCAGTAGGAAATAATCCATACATTTTGAGAACATTGTAAAATCATTTGTGCCATTGTCGAGGAGCCTGCTTAAGTTCATACAAACTTTTCCGTAATTAACACACCCGATCACTTCCATCATTGAACCCTTCTGGTTGAGCCACGTGGATAGTTTTTTCAAGATCTCTATGAAGAAATGCCATTTTGATGGCAAAGTGCTTTATTTGATAATCATTTGCTGCGACTACCGAATATAAAACACGGAGCATTTCAAACGCGCAACCGGCGCAAATGTTTCATAAAAATCAATTTGTTCCCAGTTTGTTGTAAAAATCAAATGAACCAGGTTTTTGAGAACATCCTTTCACTACAAGTCGTGCTTTATATTTACTTTACACTGCCGCCTGGTTTAGTTTTTAAACGATATACCTGCAACTTAGGTATTGCCTTGCATTCCTGTGGTAATTCTACTAATTGGCAGGTATTATTATTTTGAAGAGAAGCAATTTATTCTTTCATTGCTTCCTTTCGCTATATATCGCACCAGAAGCAACTGTCAAAATGAATTAATTACCCAGGTGTTTTTGCTCGGTTTGTTGACTCGGTGAATGACTTACGTGTCATTGTACCAAAAATACAACCTTCACAAAAGTGATTACTTGATTTGTAGACCTTCTAGAAATTGTATGCCATTCACGTAATCCCCATTTTCAATTTCGTGCAATGTACGAAAATTTGTATGCCCAAATCGCTCATGCCAAACTGTATTCGGCGCTGCACATGGATGTAGCTATATTTGCTTCCAAGGGTTTATGAGCACACTGACCTGTACCGATAAAGACCTGTAGCAGATCGATAACCAGTTCCAATCAAAACACCATTTTTATATAATTACATATTATTCTTGTAGAATATTGTACTCGCCCTACGATCGGTAGCTGAACCGATTCCAAATAAATTTTTGCCCAAGTCTGGCACCCAATATGCGTCAGCCTAGAGTATAGCACTTTAACTTGCCATTTACTGTAAAGTCTGAAGTAATATAACCTTTACCGCGTGTATAAACTATTTCTTGATTACCAACTTTAATAGGAAATGAATTGTCATTAATTGATTCAAAATTTGCTAAAAAATCTTATTTTGGTGACATATAGTGAGAAGCACCACTATCAGCAAACCATACAACAGTCATTTCAGTAGAATGACTTATTTTTGCAACCAACAAGTTACCAGTTGTCGCTGTAGTGACTTCTGCATTTTTCATTGAGTTGCGATATTTTCGACAATTACTTTTGGTGTGACCAACACGATTTCAAGACAAACACTTACGCGTGAATTTAGTTTTGTGAGTATTAACTGAATTCTTAGGTAAAGCATTTTTGTGTTTGTCTACTAATGCTGCTAGTGAATTGTCTGATACAAATTAAGAACATTGATTTGGTAAGCATCTCTTCTTTGAGTCGTCGAGGTAATAGATTTGCTATTGTCTATTCTTTCTTTTCTAATGAATCCCAAGCCGATATAACATTCGGAACTGAAGGTGGTAAGCTGTGAAGTGTTTTTGTAATAAAAGCAATCTCACCTTGTTTGTGTCCTAGACCTTCCAGCTTTCTAGCAATTTCTTCAATTTTTGATATATGATCAGCAACACTACTACCTTCTATCATTTTGAATTCGTAAAATTGTTGTAGTAGAACTCAAGATGTACAGTTGTTGAATCTTTTAATTCATACAGGGAACATAAACGTTGCCACATTTCGTATGATGTTTTGAAAATTATTACCTTCCGAACTTGGCCTGCTTCTAATGGAAGACCAATTTACATTCTGGTCTTCCATTAGTTTATTTAATAGTTTTGATCCACGCATTAAATTTACACCTTAAATTTTAAAGTTTTTCGGAAGCACACATATACAAACTGTCTAATTCCATTTAGTTCCAATTCATCATGGAATTATAAATTTGCGGCATTTAATTCATTTGCTTATAGGCGATGGTGATTTCGATGTCGTTACATGATTTTGTATTAGCAATTAATGCACAATTAAAATGTAGAAATTTGTCTTCGTCGTTAACGGTTTCCACTTTTGAAGAAAGAGAAGACTCTGAAAATACATATCGTTCTTTGTCCTATTTAAATCAAAAATGTTTTCAATTTTCAAATATTTTTAATGGATTAAACATGAAAATATGCTTTAAAACATGGAAATTTTTTAATTTGATTATGTATAATAAAGACAAATCCATCTTAGAAACAAAAAGTAGAGTATATAAGACATCTTGCGGTACGGTACATGCTCGGCAACATATATGGGGATGATCTAGATCGTTCCATACCAGGTATCATTATTGCATTCTGTTAAACAAAGTGGGATTCTCTCATTTTGCAGACCACATTTTATCTTCCGATCATAAATTTGACGTAATGTGTGGTTCCAGTATTTTAAATATTTGCCACAACAATAATCAATTACACTACATTAACGATGCAATAAGAAATAATAACAATCTATTAAATAATCAAATACTTTTAGTTGTAATGAGTTTATACAGAATTGTTTGTGATTGAATAACATTGATATTATATAAAATATTAGATTTTAACAATAGTTACGTCATATCAATCATTGTTCTCAACATGAACACAATCTTTTTGTTTTTAAGGCTTATCTTATGAAGTTCGAATTTGACGTTTAAGGTTAAGAAATTATATAGAAAATCCAGAAAAGCGAAACTCAATATAATAACAGGAGGAATGAATCACTCATAGTAGCTGTCGAATTAATTTTGTTTGGCATTGTCCAGCCATGTTGTTGACCATAATTGCTTTGAATAATTTAATTACTAACTAAGAAATGACACTGAAATTTGTATACAAGAAGCAACCGGCTAAAACAATTTGGAGATTGGATCACGTCGTTTCATTTGAGAATTATATTATAAATTTCCCTACAATACATATAAGATCAGTTCTTCAAACAAGTGGAGAGTAAGTCACTTACACGTACCTTCACAGGCTAATCACCAAGTGTGCTCTCATACGCTTGTCCATTGGCGAGTCGAGTTTCGAGAATTTGTTTTAATTCTATTCGTACCATAAGAGGGGAGAAAATGGGAGCAGGAGTAAGGATGTGGAATTAAGTTTGAGTGGATGGGAAAAGAAATGTATTGGACAATTAAGAACTTCAACGAGGGAAATAGGAGCAACAACGAGAGTCAGATAGCAAAAAGAGTGACTTACGAGGGCAACCAAATTAATATTGAAGAGATTATAGGTAAAAACAAAGGAATACATAAAGACAATTAAGTTCAGGAGCTAACCGGTTGAATGTTCAAATGAGAAAGTACAAGAGCGCTGACGAGAGGGATGGATGTAGAATGGAAGGATTATTGTGAAATACTTGAGGATTGGAAGAGAAGGGGAGATAGTGTTTGTGTATAAGAATGTGAACAGAGCGGATTCGGAGGGTTATAGAGCCATCACAATTATAAATGAATATGATTAGTTTTTAATGTCTTCTTTATATATGGCCGTTTTTTTTTGGTTCGTTTAAGTTACTTTGAAGCAAAACGAATCTTGATACACACTGGTGATTTAATAATAATGCTAATAAAAACTTACACAAAGTGAATGATTTTTCAATTATTGCATAGTGACAACAAGCAGATATGGAGCGCTATTTAAATATTTCGATTTTATTTAAAGGTCTTGAAGGTATCACATTAGACGGATTATTCACTCGTTTATCGATTAATTTTCGACCGCAACGAGTGCCATGTAATTCCACATTGGAAACTATAATATGGGATCGTCTCAGATTCGAAAAAGAACATATAGATTTTTACGAATTACCAGAACCTAGGAAACCGTTGATTGTATATAATATGTTCAAGTCGTTTGATCCTGTGAGTGGATTTTGTTTGGAGGTAAGTTTTTTCGTATATATAACATGCAGTTACAGTTTTCATATTCCATATATGCACGCTATTATTATCACTTAGAGTTTTTTGCAAAATTAACTGTTCCAGCAGCCAATCACTTCGTTATACTTTCCCTGATTGTTTTAGTCACACTAGTCCAATGTATCTGTGTCATGTGCCAGTTCAAAATTTCCTGGGATTGTTCACGTTGGTGTTTTTTAGCACTACAGGATTAACTTTAGTTGCTCTGAATAGGTTTCTCCTTCTGCACGCCAATGCTCCACACTCGTAAGATATGTTGTCACACATATGTTGAGTCATTTCGTTTTTCTCCAGACACAGCTTGCGCTTTATATCTGGGGTATGTAGTCAAATATTGTTTTTGAGATATGTGCCTTTAGAGGTGTGTGTCCCGTTAACAGACCAGTCGTCGTTTTAATTTTCTTTCTATCGAGTTTCAGCAAGTCTGAGGTTTTGATCTTCCAGGTTTTTTTTATGAAGCGCTTGCTCTGTTAATTACTGCTGATTTCGCCAAGCAGTCTGTGAGGTTTTGAGTGGTCTAGTTTCTTATCCCTTCTCTGGTAGAACTGACATGTCTTTTCAGAGTCTCCGGACCAGTGAAGTGTATGCTAAATGCATGCTTTCTTTACTAGGGTATCTGCTATGTCATTGCTTATAATACCCCTGTATCCTGCTGCCCATATCACGTAACTGCCTTGGCCAGTCTGTACAGTGCATTGCTGCATTCGTCCGTCAGTCCAGGCACAATTCTGGTACTGTTAAGCACTTGGAGTGTCCTCTGGCTGTCGCTTACTATAAAAATTTGTGTTTGTTATATTTGTCTATTCAGGCGATGGAGTATGGCTTCCGCATCATTTCTAAAGGCGGAAGATTTGGCAACACCTCAACCGTCGCACTTGGGGTTGTTTACATAGCCCTGTTTTTTCAAGGCACCCATATCTATATTTAACAGACAGTTTCTGCCTTGTCTTTATTCTGAGTGTCTTTTTCCATCATATGAAATGCCACTCATGGCTTTGTAAGTTATAGATGGTTTAATAAACGACTTGTGCAACCAACTATAACTGCGTTAGTTTGGAATCGATTTATTCTAAGGTACACTTCTTTCCGCAGCAGTAGTCTTATCCCATGGAGTTTTACACAGCTGAAGTCCAAATCGCTTTGTCTGCTAAACGGTACAACACAATAGGCTTAATTTTGAGGCCCTCATTAATTATCCATTTTTCAACCACGTTAAGTGCTCTTACATAAGATCCCTAACAGTTGAATTGAATTTACCTCAGGTTATGCAAGATTTGGAGCCGTCCAGTACTAGGCAGCACAATAGCTGGAATAAAACCCCGCTGTGTGAACAACCTCCGGATTTACATAATACATATATGTATTTAAGCAAATATAGGATTTAAGAACAATTTGTTCTAGAGAGTTTGATTGGAACGCATCATTTAAATTTTTTTTATTTATTTTAGGAACCAGTTCGTGAAAGTTTATATCCATATCATCCAGTTGTGGACAAGCAGAAATCGATTATTGGTTCTTGTGTAACGTACAAGAAAAGGAAATTGATTAATTCCAAAGTTAGAAACTACTCTTTGGCAGAAGTTTTAGAGAAGTAAGTAAATGGTTTTTAGTGTACTTCATCTTTCGTTTATTATATATTAAACTAATTTAGAACTAAAGAATAATTTTCATTAGTAGATGTCATGTGGTCACTTACAATTCAACAATAAAACTATAATTCACCAACATAGAAGCTAAAAAACCAGTTTTGGATTAACTGCAATAATAAAGTCTATATGATTCATTCGCTAACTACGAAAAATCAGTTACTAAAAAACAAAAAGCTCGTGGAATCAGAATTCAATTGAAAATCAAGTTGCGTAGTTGGCATAGATGCAGTTTGCTCTGCCTCTTATGAAATTCTGTAAGCCTATTGTGAAGGGGACCTCTCCAAACGCATCTCGAAAACTTAGAATTGCCAAACGGATATTTCGTCAATTGTACGTATCAAAATGTTCGTGGATTGAATATCAAAATAGATCAATTCTATCCATCTTTAGTGTGCTCTCATTGTTACATAGTGGCCATAAGGGAGTTTTGGATTCGCGATGATATTTATGACCGCGTGCATCATGACACTGGATCTGCACGAGGGGGAATCTGTCTACTGTTTATCAGATATATATGGGGCTCGACTCCAATCGACTTTTCGAACATTGTTCTGTTATAGACATCACTGATTGTAAAATTATATTGTAACGTGGAGATTATACTGTATCCATACATGTCACGTATTTTTTAGGCGGAGGGTTGTTTTCTCTGATGTGACATGGATAAGAGGGGACTTTTATATGGGTTAACGTAACAATCCCCTGTCCATAATTACAGGTACCGCGAACTCCTTTGTTATTTTATAACATAACATTTTAGTTTAACAACTCTAGCAAAGTTATTAATTGATACGGAACAGTAGAATCTAAATATCCCAGTTAGCCCACTTAATTTAGAATAAAACGCCCAACCATCACTAAGTTGGGCGTGCCGTTTATATTTAATTGTGCCTTTCGAGGCTGAGTAATTATTGGTAACGTCGAACATTAACGACACTCATAAGCCTTAATAATTCAGGCAGCAGAAATGAAACAGTTGTTAAACTTAATTAAATTGTATTGGTTGCTAAAAACTGTTCACATGCAATCAAATAACATGTTCATTCACTCCCATACGTAAAATAAAATAATCAACGCTTTGCAATTAATAAAATAAATCTACACTTGAATAAAACTTACGTACTTATAGGTTTTGTTGCTTGCACAAACTATTTATTTATTATTTTAGTGTAACGCACTATTATCTTATTTATTTATATTTATTTTAGCCCTTGATCAACGAAATTGTTACTAATTAAACTCGACTTTACTTTATTCACTCAAAACTATACTCAAGTTAAATTATCCGAATTATTCCCAAAAATATTACAGCTAATTATCGCGCTGTATATAATAGATGCATAATGAAATAATTAATTTATGATCACATGACTTTATTCTTTATTTAATTATTAATTTAATATTATTTTATTCCGGATTATTATTTCGCTACCTATTTGAACATTACGATCCACTGCAGATGCCCAAATTCACTGTGACAATATCTACTGTATACAACTTTTCTCTATACATTTTACTTATCTACATTCCTCCAGTACAAAGAATTGCAGCATATGAGTCTGTGTGACATGTTGGAAAGTCTGTATGCAAAAATGAATCTGATACCATATGACCATATCTGATACCTCATATGACATACTTCGCAAGTTTGTCATGTATGATCAACATGGAGATATCCGGTAGCAGTGTCAAAATTACATTGTAAATCATTAATGTAGACTATGAAGAGTAATGTACCAAGGATGGAGTCTTGTGGCACTCCAATGTTGATAGTTTTTTGATCAGAAAATCCCACGTTATAGTTGACACGTTGTGCCCTGTCCTGCAAGTATTCATGCCTCTTTTCTTATGAATTGAAATGATTTTTGCCAGCTTGAGTTCGGTCTGGAAAATTCCTTGCTTGCATTCCTAAGCACATATTTATAAAAAATTTCAACATATCCTACAAGTATGTTGTGTCAAACATTGAACGGTCCAAATCTATTACTATAGGTGCGTATGATGTATCTTTGCGAAAGGTGGTTTAATGAGGACATATCTGACACTGAATTTTGTATACCAAATTTTAATACTTTTCATTTGGACAGATATTCGAAGACTAGCGACAAGTTACGTGGTGGCAGGATCTTTATAGCAATCAGGAAGACGTTGAACAATAGAATTTTAAAATGTAAACTTGAAAATGTTGAGCAATTATTTATAGCAATCAATAATCTTCACAACAGCGTAATTATGGTGGCGTTTATATTCCTCCATCACTGCCTTTGACAAAATATGTAAGTCATTGTGAGGTAGTCGAAGATATATTCCAGAAATATCCAGAATCTAATTTTGTTATCATTGATTTCAAACAAGTAGTCGAGGAACCAAATGAAGGCGGAGTATTTCTCGATGTGTTTTTCCAACCAATAGAATGAACATTCAGTTGCTCTTTTGAAAATGATATGTTGCTACCCAAATCATCTCAAAATCTCATCATAATGCATATTCTACATTATTTAACATAACTAATGGTGTGGATATGGTTAAAAATCTCAACTCGACTTACATTTTACTTGACTGGCGTGCTGCTGATTACTTTAACATCAATAATTTTCTATCTAGTATTGAATGGTCGAAATTATTTTCTGAATTATCAGTGGATGAAGCGGTAGAGGCATTTTATGACATTTTATGATTGACTTATATTGTCGCGTAATGAAAATTTAGAGTAGAAATAAAATAAATTCAGTTAAGTTGGGAACCAAAGAAATATAAAAAACAAAGAAATTTAAAAATCGCTTGTAACCTTATATCATAAAAATGCCCATAGCAAACCAATTGCACTGGAAACTTTTCAGGTAGATATTTTGAGTCAAGAGATATACAAAGATGTAAGTTTAACTATCCAATATTAACTTTAAATTATGTGCTAGAGGGATTAATGGTTGATTAACTATGAAGAGACATTTAGAAAGATTTATTTTAACTCAGTGGCGTTTGGTTACCAATATAAATTAATAAAATAAGATATTTAAAACAACCGTTTCAAACTTATTTGTTCTCATCAGTTCGGGATATTCTACGATATTTATGTTTATCTATAGGTAAACAAATAATTTTTGACATTCATTCGTTTACTTCAATATATTATAAAACCCGAATACGGCCGATTTAAAACTTTAAATTGACCTCAAAGAAATCAATAGTACAATAGCTTAACAAAAAGCAATAGTTTAAGTTTCAATCCTTTATTGTTTTTCAAAGTACTTGCCACCATTGTCAATGCACTTTTGTATTCGCTCAAACCAATTCTTCAAGCACTTATTCCACTCTTCAATGGGTATACTCCAAATGGTCATCGGGAAAGCATAGACTGCATCTTCAGGTGATTGAAATCGTTGACCACGGAGTGCACTGTTGTTGGCGGGAATTGTAAAAAAATCGTTGGGTCTTAAGTAGTGCTGTACGGAGGATGACTAAACAATTCCGTGATGACTAAACAAATGCTTTGTTGCTCCAAAAACTCAAATGTCAGTTACTCAATCAGCAGTTGCCACAGCGCGGGAACGGATTATTTTGTTTGGGTTCTCCTCATCTTGAAACACCCAAACAGTAAATTGACTTTTATTCTCGGGTTCATAAGAATACATCCAAGACTCGACATCTGATAAACTTGATGAATACTGATGATACTTTACACATTTTTTGAGAGGTCTCTGTTGAAACGATTCAGAGTTCTTCGGCACCAACTGAGACGAGCCGCCATTTGTCTCTTTTGCCAACTATCGCTCGGAATTGCTCTCGATTCAATTCCATGTTTCTCACCGCCTTACTAACTTTAAAAATTCGCTCTGACTAAACCACTTGTGTATTTTGACGAAATTTTCAACACGTGCCAATATGATGTTGAGGTTAATTTTGGAATCATATGTTTTATTACTTGCACCCTCTATGTGGTTATATGCAAAATAAAATGACATCCTTCGTATGAAAATACATAAATATTAATACTCATTTTGTGATGATGATGAGTCGCTTTCACTTCCGCTTGAGCTATCGCTGTCTAATGGATTTATTATAATATCATCCATTATAACTTCTACTTTACCATCTACTTCCCAAAATTCGTTTTCTAATCCAATTGTGTGCTCCACGTATTTATTCCAGTCAGTGGCACTACGGAATCTAAAGCGTTGTAACTTATTTGGAAAAGATCTTGGATACCAAATTGACCACAATTTTTTTTTTCACGTATCCTTTTACTTGAGCCCAGACCATTTCTATACGATTTAGCTCGCACATATATGGCGGTAATCTTCAAACGGTATGACCGTGTGCCTTTAAAATTGAATCAATTCTATATGATTTACCTTCAGGCTTATTATGTTTTATAATCTCATAAAGATCAAACTTTCTGTCATTGAGATTAAATGACAAATTTTGTAATTTCAGCCAAGAAATCATTTCTGATTTTGTAGAATTC